>JALHBU010000093.1:255724-330918 GCA_024340005.1 Tolypocladium tropicale | reverse complement strand
GGGACACCGCCTTGGAAAAACGGGGCGACACCGGCGTCGGGTCGGCATGAATCATTGCCGACAGGCTGCAGCAGGAAAAAAAAAGAAAAAGCAGCCAGCGAAGCGGCTCCCGCCCCACTCGGCGTCGGCAGCTCGGACTGCGCCGGCGGCGCACGGGCGCCTGGCGGTGGGCATGGGCAGGTACGTACCTGGCCAGGCGCGGCTTTGATTCATCAGCCGGCGCGAGGATGGTTTGGGTGTGCTGAGCAGGGCGAGCGGGCCAATGAGGGGCGGCGATGCAGCGTGAACGTGGTCACGTCAGCGCCCTGCTGATGTGATCAGCGGCGGGGCGCGGGAGTTTGTCATGGCCGGCTCGTGGTGTCTGCACGCCAACGACAAGCTCGAGACGAAAGGCGTGCTCGTCGGCTTGGTCAGTCTGCAACGCGCCCTAGCTTGACGCGCGAAGGAGCTGGGCGGAGCTCGAGTTCGCTCCGTGTCTGATGGCGCTGGTGGTGTTGCGGTGGTTGCGGTGCTCGCTTTCGGTTCCTTGGGCGGACTTGGGCGGACGAGGGCAGTCAATGCCGCCAGTGCCTGCGGACGCACGGCGCGGGCTTTGCCTCGGGGTCAGAGGGGTTCTCGGAGTCCGGGTGGAAGACTGCACCCGGATGGTGGGCGAGCCTACGCGCAGGGCACCTTGCTGGTCGGACGAGGTGGGGTCTCTCGGCCGTTGCGACCGGGCTGCTTGCGATGGCCATTGACCGCTGGACAACTGCACGGGACAGCAAGGTCGAGCACGCATCGATTTCACACAAGATGCGACCCGTCACTTGATTGCCTGGGGATGGGATGCAATGCAGGGTTCACAGGCATCAGTACGGAGTACTCGTAGTAAACTGACAGGAGGATTGCACGTGTCGTACGGAGTACACGCAACGCTGGCCAGACACAGAAGGCCAGCTTAAGTCCGCTTGTTTCGCTCTGCAAGACGAGACAATTGGCGTTACCTGGTACGCGGTGCGAGACACAACCGCCAGGCCTGCTCCATCCGGCCACGGCCCTGTGCCGCGTGATGTCTGGAGATTGCGCGTGCCTACGGTGTATTAGTCTTAATAGCGTTGCATGGCCGCAACCCAACCTCCGTACTCTGCAACGGCTATCAGGACATGGCACCGTCCCTTGCACTGTCTCACTCCTCCCATCAGAATTATGCATCAAATTTCCTAAAGCCGTTCTGCTCCCAATACTGCTCAACGCATTCCCTAGACTCGATAGTCCTGGTCACAAGACCGTAAACGTGTCCCGCCACGGCCGGACCGGCTGTCCAGGCGACGGAGGACCGGGATCGGAGAGGTCCACAGCGACATCGCCCGCGAATCCTCGACTGCGATGTCGCGGAGTGCCATCCGTGCACATGCAGTCAACTTGTACTTCGTACTCATGTGTGCTCGCGTCGGCGATCGAGTAGCTGGCCGTTGTCGGACCTGGGGGGGCCCGCCTCTGGGGGAGGACGGGGTGGCCCTCTGTTCGCTACGATCCGTACCCCAGATTGTGGCTGCGTCTGCGCCTAGAGCCTCCTGATCATGGGCGACTCCGGAGCGAGCATGCAACGGAGACGACATGCTGGTCGTCCTGAGAACATGCTCCGTGGCCATTCTGCACCTGGCTAGAATAGACCATGGAAGTTTACCATCCTCCGCAGCCGGCATCATCGATCGGCCATGAAGCCCGCTCCCTCCGCAACTGGTGCCGGGGCCTGTCGCACCGTCGGATCAACAAGGAAGGACTCGGCCCATGCGGATTCAACTGAGCTCTCCCCAAGGTTCGTCCGCTCTATCCGCATCCACCGCGGGCTGTAGCGGCGGCGGTTCGGAGTTTGCAGGTCTGGCATCCGAGCTGCCCGCCCTTGCACTGGACCCCTGTTTTCCCGGGGCAACGCACCACGCCAAACCACGTGCTACGAGCCCGTACGTCATGCAGCGCCCTCCATTGATTTTCGCAGCAGCAAGCTCCGGCACGGCAACAGCTCTATCCCGCGACGCCGGCCATCCCCTTGTCGACGCGCCCTCGCGCCACGCACATCCCCTCTCTCACCATGCGCGGCCCGGCGAAGCGTGCGCTCGTCGCTCCCCGCCTCGTGTGCCCGAGCTGCCGCCCGCTGCAGCGCCGCCAATTCGCAGACTCGAGCCACCCCGTGCCGCCGCCGAAGCCTCCTCACGCGGCGCTCGCGGCCCTGCCCTCGCGCGCGCTGCTGTCCGTGTCCGGCGCCGACGCCGCCAAGTTTCTGCAGGGCATCATCACGGCCAATGTGTCACAGGCGGACGGGTTGCCTCGGACGGATGGCTTCTACACGGGCTTCCTGAACGCGACGGGGAGGGTGATGCACGACGTCTTCATCTACCCCTTCCATGGCCGCTCGGGGGGATCGGCTGAAGGCGAAGAGTTCTTGATCGAGGCCGACGCCGCTCAAATCAGCAGGCTGACCAAGTACATCAAGCGGTACAAGCTCAGGGCCAAAGTTGCGGTCCGGAATGTCGACCCCGACGAAGCCACGGTGTGGCAGGCCTGGGATGATGAAGCCGCTTCGGGCCTCAACCCCACGGCGGACGGATCCAGGGTGATCATGAGGGATCCGAGAGCGCCTGGAATGGGCTACCGGATACTGCAGCTCAACAACAAGACACCGGAACTTGACCTGGAGACGAGCACCGAGGACGCCTACACGATCCGCCGCTACCTGCAAGGCGTGCCGGAGGGCCAGGACGAGATCTTGCGGGAGCAGGCTCTGCCGCTCGAGAGCAACATGGAGCTGATGAGCGGCATCGACTTCCACAAGGGCTGCTACGTCGGCCAGGAGCTCACCATCCGGACCAAGCACCGCGGCGTCGTCCGCAAGCGGATCCTCCCGTGTATGGTCTACGAGACGGACAAGGCGGCGCCCCCGGTGCTCATGTACGAGCCGGACTCGGACTCGCCCGAGCGCCTGACGGCGGACATGATCCCCGTCGACACGAGCATCGGGCGCTTCGGCAAGCGCGGGCGCAGCGCGGGCAAGTGGCTGCGCGGCATCGGCAACATCGGCCTGGGGCTCTGCCGGCTGGAGATCATGACGGACGTGGTGCTGCCGGGGGAGCAGGCGGCGGCGACGTACACCCCCGAGGACGAGTTTGTGCTCGAATGGGGTGAGGAGGAGAGTAAGAGCGCCGTCAAGGTCAAAGCGTTTGTGCCGGAGTGGCTGCGACAGGGGCTGAGCGAGTCGCAGCGTTGACGAGCGTGTACTACAAGAATCTTGCCATTGTACTTGTACTGTAGAACAGACAAAAGATCTTTCAACTGCTCTCCAATACTCATCACACACCAAGGTTTTTGGCGAAAGAAAGCCACGTGAGGCTTCCAAGGGGTCTAACATGAGTACGGGAACCGCTTTCAAACATGGCAGGCAAGGCCATTATTGAAGGTCAGCATAGCCACGCCAGTAGGAAAGCATAGCCAGCAAATCATATACCTAGGTATGCAAGAAAATTGACAAGGCAAGCAGACCCAAGGCAGGCAAGGCAAATAATGTCAGCAAGGCGGGCGAGGCGGCGAGGCAACTACTTTTGCCATGACCCAACACACCAGCAACCACACTCAATTTACGAGTGCAGCGCACTCGTTCGTACAGTTGACTTGCTGCTGGACCATCCTGGCCGCATATAATAATTACACGAATTCCCTTGCCTCTATTGGGACTCAGTTCATTGCACTGGCTCAGGTGAGCGCGGTCAGAACGTCAACCGCAACCGAGAATCTAGACCCTGAGAGCAACTGAAGCTGCTGCTTCGTAAAAACGGAAAGATGACATACGGGCTTGTGGCTGCATAGGCGCCGTCATGAGGCTAACCTCGAGGTGACATCGGCCTTGGGGGCGGTGCCCAGTTCGCGGACTCGCCGAGCGGAGACGCCCCGGACAGGGGTCGCGAGGGTGTGCAATCTCCAACAGCCCCCATCTGAGCCGACGTCTTGGCCTCGCAAAACTGCGGATACGAATTGAACCAACACTGTACGAGTAGCGAAAGTCGCGACTAGCTGCGGCCTGACAGCAGGCGACGAGGTCTCCCGGCTCAGCAAGTAGATGGCAGCGTGGGACATCTGACCACCACCGAGAGGTTGGCGGATGAGCCGCTTCAGCTGGCGGAGAAGCTCATCTTATAATCTCACTCTCGGCGTGTCCACGCGCGGCCTCGTACATCGACCCTTGGCATTCATCCGTCAGCACCCTCGGTTGTCGTCTTGGCACCGAGCTCCAACGCACGACTCCTGCCGCGCCCCTGCGCCCCATAGAAGCGGATCGGGACCTTGTCCCGTTGGAAGGAAACCGATAGAGTCGGGGCGCGCGCGCGTGTTCGCGGGGCTGCCAGATTGCCATGGGTCGGCCTCACGAAGAAGAAGAGATGGTGCGCGCAAAGAAGCGGCTCATCGTCTGTTGCGACGGCACCTGGATGAACAGCGACTATGGCTCCGACGGGAAGGGCAAGCTGCAGGTGCCGTCCAATGTGACGCGCATATCGCGATGCTTCAAGCGCAAGTGCAGCGATGGCACGCTGCAGATCATCAGCTACGAGTCGGGCGTCGGGAGCGGGAGCGGCGTTCTCGATAATGTCACTGGCGGCGCGTTTGGCGTCGGTCTAGGCGAGGTGAGTGACGATGCTGCCCTTTGCCAGTCTAGAGACCAGCGAGAATCAACGTGCCTGATGCTTACCATCCTCGAAGCGTGTTCGCGAGGCGTACTCGTACCTATGCGCCAACTACAGAGACGGCGACGAGATCATCCTCATAGGCTTCAGCCGGGGAGCGTTCACTGCCCGCTCCGTCGCTGGCATGATCGCGAACTTGGGCCTGCTCACGCGTGAGGGCGTCAACTACTTCTATCCGATATTCAAGGACATGCAAAGCTGGGCGGAACCAACAGTCGACGAGTTCCCTGGGATCCCGTTCTCGCACAAACCAAAGGGCCCGGGCGCCGCCGAGGAGTACCGCGCGAGGCTGGCCAAGATGGGCTACACACGCGTGGACCAGCACAACGGCGAGCCCATAACCATCAAGGCCGTCTGCGTATGGGACACGGTGGGCAGCTTGGGCATCCCACGCGTTCCCTGGCTCGAGAAGGTGGGCATAAAGCCTTCCAATAACGAATAAGTCCCCCCGCGCGCCCTGCCACTTTCTGACTTTCTGGCTGACCGTCCGTGAACGTACAAGTGGCACGACACAGCTTTATCGGACAGGATCGAGCATGCCTTCCAGGCGCTGGCCCTGGACGAGACGCGCGCGCCGTTCAGTCCGGCTGTGTGGGAGCGACCGCGGAACGCCAGGCTGACGACGGACCTCAGGCAGGTCTGGTTCCCCGGCAGTCATGCGAACTGCGGTGGAGGTTGGGACGACCAGGGCGTCGCCAACTGCACTTTAGCCTGTACGTTTCGAAAAATCCTTCTCGCAGATGCTTCATGAGCTTGGAGTGAGCTGATATTTTGTCTCAGGGATGATGGACCAGATGGCCAGCGTGGGCATCGAGTTCGAACGAAGCTCTCTGGACCGCGTCGTCCAACAGAATTTCGACTTTTACGAGAGCCTTCACACGCAGAACAACCCCAAAGCAAATCGCCGCAAATTGAAGCAGTGGGCTGTCGACCAGATCTACGAAGATAACCGGCCGGTGCGCCCGTGGGCGCTGGGGGCCATCCAGAAGGACAGCAGCCTACTCTACAAGCTCTCGGGGGAGACAACCAGGACGCCTGGCATGTACAGACCGGTCGACCCCAAGACGGAGCGCGACAAGGAACGTTTCTTGCAGGACACCAATGAGAGCATACACTGCTCCGTCCGCGTACGGCTCGCCTGCGAGGGTCTGGGGATCAACGACCGATCTGTATGGACTTGCCCAGCGCTGTCCAGTTGGCGGCTCAAGCGAGTGCTCGTCGAGCGTAACCCGCCGCAGCGGTATGATCCGAGCCGGACGAGAGGGGATGGCGGCGATAGGTACAGAGAGGAGCTTGAGGAGCGATGGGTGTGGAAGTATGTCGGCGCCCAGCAGGATGCCCCCGACGACTCCAACCCGAAGACCATGTGGGAGGAGCCTTTGGGGCCGTACGAGAGATATCTGCTGGATATCTCAGGCGGCAGGCCCAATGTGTTTGACTATGCCGAAAGGCGAGCCAATCGAAGCAAGCGGAGGAGATCGTCTGGGCGCGGGAAGCCACGTAGGTGATGATACATAGCCTTTCTCCATAGAGTGTTGAAGAAGCAAGCGCGCAGATCCGACGGGTGACTTCAGTTTGGCTCGGGACATTACAACGCCAGTTTCTAGCGGGTTTTTTCAGGAGACGAATAAATTCCTCAATTTTTAATGTCATCGATATGGGCTTGACGTGTTTGTCATCAGCTCTTGGTTGCGCTGTGTTACAGTGTCTTCTTGACGTGCTCTCGAGCGTCGTCGAGGTTTAGCGTGACTGCCTGAATAGGCGAGTCACGTGTTGCCCAAACGCCCCAACTAAACCTTTCAACGTCAACCTTTGAACGCAGTAAACAACTTGTCTCAAGAAAAAGCACATCGACACATCATTTTGCGCTCGTTTTTATTCTTTCATGACATCCTGGAGTTTTGTCAGCGCTCTTGTCGCCAGGATATACTGAAGATTCTGCTCCCGCATCTCGCAAACCTCACGCGCCAGGCTGCCGCGGACTTCTGCTCGTCAACTCTCATTCATCACTCATCGCCTATCGAGAGACACTCATTTTTGCATGCACACGAGGTGTGGCACCGCATTTCGGACTCCTGAGGCACCTCAGCGCGTCTCACCACGATGAGCGAAGACAACAAGGACCTGCTGCAGTTCGCTGCAGAGTATGCCGACAAAGATGTCGACCTCTACGACCTCCTGGGCGTCGACGCCCTCACCTCCAAGGAAGAAATCCGCCGCGCGTGGCGCAAGCGGTCGTTGAAGTACCACCCCGACAAGGCCGGTGACCAGTTTGATGCCTCGAAATGGGAGCTTTTCGAGCGGGCGCGCGACATTCTCGCGGACCCCAACGCACGTGCCGTCTACGACCAGGCTAGCAAGGCCAAGCTGCTGCGCAAGCAGGAGCGTGAGGCCATGGACAAGGAGCGCAAGAAGTTCGCCGACGATCTCGAGGCCCGGGAGGGCGCCGCGATGCGTCTGCGGCAGGAGAAGGAGCAGCGCGACCGCGAGATGCTGCAGAAGGAGAGGGAGCGGCTGGCCGAGGCGCAGCGCATGCGCGAAGAGGAACAGCGACGCCAGGCGGAGGCCGCACAGGAGGTGGAGGACTTGGCCGAAGCGAAGCGGCGGCTGAAGGAGAAGAGAGACGACAAGGCCCGGAAGAAGCAGGCAAAGGAATCGATGAAGGCATCGATTGGAACCGGCAAGCCCGCGGGCCCAGCCAACGGCGCCGTCAACGTGCCGGGAGACTACATTGCGAATGTCGGCGACGTCAACAAAAAGTATTGGGAGCTGGTGTGCGACAAGCTGCGGGCCGTTCAGGCGGTACGAAACCTGCAGAAGCAAGCGGCGGCGGCCGAGGAACTGCAAAAAGCAGAGGAGGGCGTGCAGGAAGCTCGACGGAGGATACACGAGGCTGAGATCAAGTATCAAAGCGAGACCGCAGCTTTCTAAAACCCTCTGGCCTTTCTTTTTGGCCCCATCATGAAACTAATTGCTGCCATTCCGGCTACAGCTTTTCTCAGCCGGACATAGCCCCTTTTACGGCTTCTCGTCCAGTCTAAGTATCCTCATGGCGTTCGATCCCATGATCGCCTTGGCCTCTGCAGAGCCCTCGCCGACGGCCTTGGGCACAGCCTCGGCATTCCTGCTGACGCTCTCCCACTCGCCCTGTTCATCGGTAGTGAGGGGCGGGAAGAAGGGGTGGTCGGTGCCAAACATGAGCCTGTCAGCACCGCTCGCATCAATGGCCGCCTTCAGACCGACCTCGGAATACACAACAGCGTCTAGGTACACCTGCTCTTTCAAGACGTCCCAGACGGTGCGGCGGCCCTTACCCACCTTGCCCTCCCGGACGAGCTGCCCATCGTGTAGGATACAGGACTCGATCCTACCAGCGAGGAATGGGAGCGTACCGCCGCTGTGAGCGAGAATCATGCGCAGATCGCGGATCTTGTCGAAGACGCCAGCGAGATACATCCGCGTCACGGCAATGGTCGTTTCCATGGGAAAACCCAGCGCCAAGGGGAGCACGTGGCCATACTCGCCGGCGCGAGCTCCCCAGACATCGTTTGGCAACCCGTAGTGAGGGTGCAGGAAGACAGTCAGCCGCGCCGCGGCCACGGCCTCGAAGATTGGGAGCAGATTTGGATCGTCGAGCCCCTTGCCAAGGCCAGACGTCCCAAGAATGATGCCCCGGCAGTACGCGAGATTTTTCAGTTGGTCAATCGACTTGCGGATTGTCTCGAGTGGCGCCGTCAGGGGCAGCGTGCCGAAGAAGAACAGGCGACCGGGATGTCGACCGCACATGTCGGAGAATTCCTGGTTGACCGACTCACCGAAGCCGCCGGACTCGGCCGCGTCGAGGAAGTCGAGCCACGGGTTGGCGAGGGATATGACGGATACATCGATGTGGTGTGTGTCCATGAAATGGATCTTCTGGTCCAGGGATGTGTAGTGCGAGGTGAGCGGGCGCCCCGGGAGTTTGGCGGCTGGATTCCGGAGCGCCTCCTCGAGAGACTCGACCTCGGCCTGGAGGAGGATGAGGCGCGGATCGCGGGCCTGAGGAAACGAGCGGACGAGGGGAATGGCGGCGCGGGACTCGAGGATCTTGACGTAAGAGGGGGGATACATGTGGGTATGGATGTCGACGACGGTCATGTTGGAGGCCATGGCGGAACGCTGGACAAGTGTTGATGGCTTCTATGCAGCAGCAAACAGATGTTGAATCTACTCGTTCCGATGATGTGGCCAGGCCGAGCTGACGAGAATCGAGCCGACACAACGTTTGCCCTACGCGGATGGGGACACGCGACACCGGTCACCGAGTCGTCAAGAAGTGTTCGGCGGCCTCCGATCAAGGCCTGGGATGCTTATTGGATGTGCGAAGGTGTTGTCTTTCAATGTAGCTGTAGAAGCGTCGCAGGGCAGCGAGCCGTGAGGGGAATCGAGAGGGGAGCGTTGCAACGAACGGCAACTGTTGGACGAGAGGGGCAATCCGCCGTTGTGTTACCGTTGAGTTCCAGTTACGCAGTACTGTTGCTGGCGCCGGCTGGTACGACTAGGTAAGGTCGGGTAGTTTATCGGATCTATCCGGCGTTACACAGAGCGGTGTCTCCCGCTTGATGAGAGAACGAATACATACCTCCATACAAAGTGCTTTAGACACAATGCCCGTTGTTACTGGCTCTGGGTCCCTCACGACTTCTCCGTCCCCCGTCCCCCGTATCTCTCGTTCGCTTCGTCCCAGCGCGGACCATATTCAGGGCCCCCGCACCGCTGCATCAGCCCCCAATCCCCCACCTGCCATCTGCGGTAGTGCGACCCCTTGCTAGCGGCCGTTGCGGGGATGCCTAAGGTTCCCTATCGCGGGGTGACGCCGGCGCTTCGCAAGCTCGCTAGATCGACAAGAGGGGACGAAGGAAATTGTTGTCAGAAACTTCATGTGGCACAGGTGGCACAGCTTGGAAGGATCTCCGTGGGTGCCGGCTGGATGTTGGGCTTCGGTGGTGGCCGGTGGATGGCTCGCTGCGAGGGAGGTCTGCGTTGAGACCGCTGCACGTCACAAGCTGCCATATGCCAGTTCGGGTCGTATTGGTTGAAACTCTGTAGCTATACAAAGATAGGCTGCCCACCGCCCGCCGGGTTTGACTCGGATCTTCTTTCTTTACTTCAGCCTCTGCTCAGATAGCATCGTTGCTGCTCGTCAGTCTCTGCCGCTTCACGTGCTGGGCGACTCCAACATGGCCACCGATACCACCGCGAGCGGGTTCATCCCCGTGAGCCACCTCTCTCCGTACATCTCAGGCTCTGATACGCGCTGACCGCCATCAGGTCATCGACTTTGCCAAGTTCCTCAACGGCTCGGCCTCGGAGCGGGCCGCCACCGCGGACGCCGTCCTCGCAGGCTTCCAGACCGCCGGCTTCATCTACCTCAAGAACCACACCATCACGCCGGCCGTCCTGCAACGCACCTTTGCCCGCTCCGCCGACTTCTTCGACCAGCCGCTCGACGCCAAGCTCGCCCTCGGCTGGACCACGCCCGCCGCCAACCGCGGCTACTCGTCGCCCGGCCGCGAAAAGGTCAGCCAGCTGCAGGACGCCGACGCCGTGGACAAGGCGCGCACCGCCGCGCCGGACCTCAAGGAGAGCTTCGAGATCGGCCGCGACAATGACCCCGAATTCGCTAACCCGTGGCCAAATGAGAGTGAGAGCGAGAAGCTGAAGGGCTTCAAGACGGACATGGTGGACTTTTTTGCCCAGTGCAAGGCTCTCCACGAGGAAGTAATGCGGGCCATTGCCTTGGCCATGGGTCTCGATGAGGCCTTCTTTGGCAAGTTTGTCGACGTCGGAGACAACACGCTCCGGCTTCTGCACTACCCGGCCGTCAAGGCCGACGTGTTCAAAATTAATCCGGGTCAGGTCCGCGCCGGAGAGCACAGTGTAAGCCGTCCCAGCTACGCAAAGGTGATGATGAAGTCTCTAACCCATCGCTAGGACTATGGGTAAACGCCATGACCCTAACTGTATAACGACACATGGCTAACTCAAAGGAGGTCCCTTACTTTACTCTTTCAAGATAGTCGAGGAGGGCTCCAGGTATGCAGCCCGACGGGCCAGTTCGTCGACGCGACGCCCATCGAAGGAACCGTGGTCGTCAACGCGGGCGACTTGCTGGCGAGGTGGAGCAACGACACTATCAAGAGCACCGTCCATCGCGTAGTCGAGCCGCCGCGAAAGGAGGGCGTCGAGTATCCGCCTCGATACAGCATCGCGTACGATTTTCTTCCCTCTTCCGCTTCCCCGGTTCGACTCCGCTGACTACAGATACAGATACTTTTGCAACCCGAACTCAGCCAGCCTCATCGAGACGCTGCCCGGGACGTACGCCTCGGAGCAGGACAAAAAGTACAAGAGCATCAAAAGCGGCGAGTATCTGATCCAGCGACTAACGGCAACGTACTGAAAAAAAAAAAAATACGTCTGGAAGCTGGTGTAATGATAATTGCGTGAGCCTGCCTGTCTTGTTCCGACGTATGCGCGCGCAATGGCACCCCTCCGCAGCACAACCAATAGTGTCGGGCATGGATCCTCGGAGGCGTGCATGCACATGTAGGCCATTGACACCGAGTTGCCAATCGTAGGCAGACAGAGAGGGGTCACATGCAACGTGGACGCGGTCTCGTGTGCCAATATCTTGTGGCTTACGTCGGCAATGGCGGTTGTATATGCCCAGCAAATGTCTACCGGCGGCTTGAGGTGACGGTATTTGGAGCCGTTCTGACCCTATCCTATTTGCAGTAGACATCTCAAGAGTCTCACATTGAATAAGGCCTGGGAACAAAAACTATCGAAATGAGCCGTCCGAGCCGGCTGCTATGCCTATTGCACCAACACCACCTCTACAGGGAAGCATGTACAACAGTGAAAATGAGCTAGAACTACACCATGATGTTGATAGTTTCTTCTCCCGCCACGGCCTCGGTCGTTCTTCCAAAGAAAGATGCGACTCATTTGCCCGCAAGCGTTTTCCGAACTCCGCCATCCGGCCCATAAGCTCACCGGGCTACTGCTCCTACACACTGGCGATATCCGACGAGTGTATTGTGCAATTTCGCCCGGACATTTTCAAGCTTGATATGGACATTTGCCGTGACGCCAAGGACATTTTTGGGCACCTGGCTCCAACCACCTGGTACCTGGGCGTCGTGGACGGGATATCAGATGAGGTGACGAGTTGTCACAGCGTCCGGTTGCATGTATATCTGCAGGATAGGCTCCCAGGGATCACACTGGCCTCATACCGGCAGGATATGCCCGCCTCATATGGGAGGGAGCATCGGAGACAGCTAGTCGAGGACATGGCGAGCGTATTTGCCTTGAGTTGTCGCCGGCGACGGCCCCAGCACCACGGACGGTCTAAAAGTGTCGAAGAGTTCGTCAAGAAGAAGATTGGAAAATCGCTTGGATGGCGGCTTGACGTCTTGAAAGGCCTTCCAGGAGAGCAACTCACCCGCCAGGTAGCGGCCGTGACTCGTCACGCCAACGCCATCGAGCAGTTGCCCTGGTGCTTGACTCATGGCGATCTGGTCCCAGCCAACATCCTGGTAGACGCAAAAACCGGGCATCTGACCGGCCTCGTGGACTGGGCAGAGGGCGAGTGGCTGCCGCTCGGCATTGGGCTCTACGGCCTCGAAGAAGTGCTGGGCTGCGAGGGAGCGGCGCTCAGCAGCAGTTTCCAATACTTTGACGACCACGAGGAGCTGCGGCAGGTGTTCTGGAACAAGCTCATGCACTCGTGCCGAGATGATTTTGCGCTAGGGGCCGAACTGCGGTCGAGAGAGGTGCAGCTGGCCCGTCAGCTGGGCATCATGCTGTGGCGTGGCATCGCCTTCGACGACGGCCGCATCGACCGCGTCGTGCAGGCTGGGAGGGATGACGAGGAGCTGCACAAGCTGCGTCTATTCCTCAGCGCGCCAAGCGGCCTCGACCAGAAGATCTGGGGTCGTGGAGGATCGTGGGCCTGGGTCCGCCGAGGGCTGAGCCTTGCTCCGTGGATGTGGATGTGGATGTGGACGTGGCTCTTCAGGGGCAACTGATGTCATGAACACGTCCGGTGGCGTGCTGTATTTGATCTCTTTCATGGAGTTTATATGCTAGACCAGGTAGTTGTCAGGCGAAGCAGAACAACGAGGAGAGACAGCAGAGCAAGGACCGGCGGAAGCTGCGCATTACTGTGGAACAAAGAAGCCACCATAAAGTATGAGGAAGAGCTCACTCCATAAGGAGAGCAACAAGCTGCAAGAAGCGAAGTGACACATGCGGATGTACGCCGTGGGAGCCTTTCACATTCTCAGATAAGAGTATCAAACTCAATCTACACCTGACGCTCAACATCTTGGAACACATACTTGGTATCTTCATGACCTGCGCGGTCAAATTATGCCCCGATTCTTGCTTGAAATCCACATCCGTGCGACCATACGATGCATCATCTCCTGCCTCTTCTCCCAAACGCATCCCTGCCGCCTTCGATGCCCTTGACGTCCCGCTCACTTATCCGCAGCTCAGCACCCTTGAGTCTCCCCACGCCCGGGCGATGCACGTCCGCGCCACTTCCGCGGTCCCTCCTCTTCTTCTTGCCCGTCTCCCTCTCCAGGATGACGCCGTTCTCGCGGGCCTCGCGCCTGCGCTTGGCCTCGCGGGCGCCGGCCGCGGCGACCATGCCCTTGCGCATCTTCATGGGCATCTTCTCCTGCGTGTGAATCGAGACGCCGGAGCCGAGGGCCTGGATGCGCATGTCGGTGGCCTTTTGCCGGGTGCGCCCGGCGGCGAAGGCCTTGGGCTCGGCGGCCGCCCTGGCGTTGGCCGAGGTGGAGAGGTTGCGCGACAGCAGGTGGGATTCGGCGAGGAGGCGACGCAGCTCAAGGTCTTGGGCGAGCAGGGACGGGGCGTCTTCCGGGAGGGCTTTGGAGGAGCTGGTCGTGGAGGGCGTGCTGTCTTTGGGTTTTGCGGTGTGGTCGGGCGGTCGGGAGGACTGGACATGTTGGGTCAGCTTGGCGCGAAGGGAATGGAGACTGCAGGTGCCGTACCATGAACGCTTTCAGCTCGCGCTTCGACATGGACGTGGGTTTTGGTGCTTGCGAGGCGGAGTGATCCACGACCTCGATAGTTTGGACTTCTGTCGTGCCGTGAGCAACCGCGGCTTCGCACTGGAGCCTTTCCAACCACATACCGTCGCCATCGTCGTCGGAAATTTCATCGTCTGACAAGCCTCCCCACTCACCGTCCTCCTCGTTCTCGTCCTCATCCTCGTCCTCGTCCTCTTCACCCTCGCCGCTGCTCTGTTCGCTTTCATCTTGGTCTTCCTCCTCCTCTTCCTCTCGGCGGCTCTTCTTCTTCTTGGACGTCTCTATCGGCTCGAACCGCGATTCAAAGTGGCGGCGGAAGATTTCGTTGGCGTCTTCTTGCGACACGGTCGGCTCCGGGGCCTTGCGCTTGCCGAGGACGGCCATTGTGGTTCCTGCGGTAACTGGTGAATTGTGTTGCGAGGTCGGACGTTGAAGGTTGGCGAGGTGGACTTTTTTTTCCGGGATAACGGAGGTTCGGCGGCACCCCACCAACCTACCTGGGTAAGTACCGGGATGCCCATGACGGATTGCACCCGCAAGCCTTTGAGGGTAGTCTATTTCGTACACCAAAAAAGGTGCCCATGGGCGGATTTTTTGAGAGCATTGTAATGCGCATTGTACATGACAACTGAGGCCTGTGAGTCGCGTGTTCGCAGGGCTTGCATGCCCCAGAGCCGCTTCACGTGGCCGCTTATATAGGTATGTATTGGTACTACGAAGTACGCGGATATCTACGCCGTGGTTCAAAGCATGCGGCACTCCCAGACCAAATTCAAACAATGGTATCGTCCCAGAACGCCAATAAAAGTCAAACTGCGGAACCGTTCATCAAGCCCGCGCAGCCATTCTTGCCCTCCTTGCCTCATCCTCCCGTAACGCCTCGCTCCTCGCCAAGAAATCTTGCCGCGCATTGTAGGATCCCTTGGACTTGCTCGCGAGTTCCAGGTCTTCCTGGATGCCCTCCCTGTCCACATACCCAGCCCAATCTAGGCGACTCTTCTCCACCGTGTTGAGCTTCTTGGCCTGCGCCTCCTTGGCCGCCTTCATCCGGGCCGCCATGCCTAGGTTCAGATCGGTGCGCCCCGGACCCGCGTCGACGAGCGGCTCAAAGGCGGAGCGGAACGCCTTCTTCGTTGCGCGCTTCGTGGGGGAGGTGTCGGCTGCGACATCTGCGCCTTGCGATGCGAGGTAGAGCTTGGCTTCGGCAGAGTTTCGGGCGACGACCTTTTCTTCCGTGTGTACGCTCCCGGCGAAGTTGTATGTGCGCTTGATGCGGATCGTGTCGGCTGCGTCGTCGTCGGCTACCACTATCTCAGGTTCTTGTTTGCCGCCCGCGAGCCCGTTGCTATCGTCGTCTCCGCCGGTCCGATTCTCGGTTTTCTTTGTGTCATCTGACTTGCCCGATATCATCTGCTGCCATAGCGCATCCACATCTATCGTGACCAATCCTTTGCTGGAAGCCAATTTACGTTCCTCTTTCCTGTTACACGGTCAGCATCGCCGTGGAGAGGCTCGATCGAGTGGAGAAGCCGTACTCTTCCGCGCGCTGTCTCCTGGTCTTGATCAACCCGCCAGGTCCGCCGTCTTCGCCATCAGAGGCTTCGTCCTTTGTCTTCGCCTTCTTAAGACGCCTGCGACCCTTCTGTATGACCGCCTCGTCGCCGGAATTGTCATACCCGTCATCTTGGCCATCGGCGTCACCCGCCGCCCGTCGTTTCTTGGCCGCTGGGTTGGCAGCTTCGTCGTCCGAGTCGGATCGCTCAGATACATGTTCTGGGGCGTCGTCAGGGGCGAAGTCGGAGTCTTCAGACGAAACGTATTGCTCGTCATCGTCGTCTGGGGAGGGATCTAGCCGCATCTTGGAATAGCAATGGCGTTGTAGGGTGCTAAAGTGCTGGAGACGCTGCGCGTGGAAACGCGACCTCTTAACGCCGGTGGAGCGACGTCAATCAGCGACCAATCACGGGCGAGCGCTCACCATCATCAAGTCGAGCCGCCCACAATGCGGCTTCAACCTGCCCGGGATGACTGGCTATTACTTGGATGCCCAGACGCAATTTCCCATTTCGCATATTTCCAACAACCTAGGGGAGGGGGATTCTGCGGGTGAAGAGCCACGTAAGGGCTCCCGTAGACCAGCTCCGAGACTTCCTTCCCTGTTTCCCCCCAAAGGGTGGCCTATCTTGGCCTCGATTACGAGCCCAAGGGTCCAGTTCAGCCGAGCGGCCCCCGTGACCACTTTCAAGATCACTGTAGCCTGGCGACGAGGCCTAATCGACGACGTACGTCGACGGGGATTCTGGGGTGCAGGTGATTCTGACAGCGCTGACCCAGACCTACATTCGTCGACCGACTGAAACCTTTGGTATCTGTACCTCTTACAGGGGAGGGGCAACTGGGCAGACGAGGCGGAGCGCAGAGCACCTCTCTCGAAGTACAAATATCACGGGGGCCTTCACCGTCTTTTTCAAACGACTCGCCCATGAATCGCTCGTGAGTGGCCTCTGGATGCCGATCCCCGCTTCAGCAAGTCCATCCCAGCAATGGACTTGCCGCTGGATCGCGAACCCGAAAGATGTGTGTTGCAAGGCCAAGCCTGATCTCGACGGAGACAAAAGCACCGCATCGTCAGCCCGGTAGGAATGTGTTCAACAAGGGACCGGATTTTGGCTTTGGAACTGTTTGGAAATGGATCTGTGAGACACGAGATTCGACACTCTCGCCCGTGAGAGCCCCCACCCAGACCGCCCGCTTGCGGCCCGCAGGCCAGCTGTCAGTCGGTCTACGGATGACGCCAGTGGTTTATGGCCGCCCGCAAATCTACCTCCACGACAAATAATTTCCTCCTCCCCCTCCACAGCCCTTTCAAACTTTTCGACATTCCCTGCCGTTGTGGACGCCTCCTGGCCCGCCCCTTGCCTCTTCACTATGGCGAGCGACGATGACTTCGAGATCGAGGTCCCCGAGCTGGCGGAAGATGACCCTATGAGGGCCTTCCTGCCCACGTCCTTTGGTAAGAAGTCGAAGGAAACTGACGTTGCTGCCCAAATCGACCGCAGCAGGAGGGTCGTGGACAAAGCGTCGGCTACGCCCGCCACAGTCGAAGGCGGCCAGGACCGCAGGCTGGAACCCAAAGCCAGCTCTAGCTCGAGCGACAGCGACAACAGCGACGACTCTGACTCCGACTCCGACAATGGAGATGAGTACCCTGTATCGCACGAGCTGGTGCTGCGAACGCACACGCGTGCAGTCGGCTCGACTTCGCTGGACCCCGCAGGAGGGCGGCTCGCTACAGGCTCTCTCGACTGCAACATCAATCTCTACGACTTCGCCTCGATGACGCCAACAACCCTGCGCGCCTTCAGGACTGTCGATCCGTTTGAGACGAAACGCTCCGCATCGAGCTCCGAGTCGCACCCAGTGCACCATGTCGAGTTCAACCCGCTCTCCGGGAGCGTCTTCCTCTGCGTCTCCGCACACCCGCAAGCCAAGATCATGTCGCGCGACGGAGACGTCCTGACCGAGTTTGTCAAAGGCGACATGTACCTTCGAGACATGAACAACACCAAGGGTCACATCTCCGAGATCACGACGGGAACCTGGCACCCGACGGACAAGAATATCTGCATCACGGCCGGGACTGACAGCACGCTCCGAATTTGGGACATCAACAACAAGCGATCACAGAAGGAGGTCGTAGTGTTCAAGTCGAAAGCAGCCGGTTCCGCTGGGCGAACCAAGATGACGGCGGTTGCGTGGGCAAGCGGCGCCTCGGGAGGAAGCAACATCCTCGTCAGCGCCGCATTGGACGGGACCTTGGTAATGTACGGCGGCAACGGACCGTTTACCAGACCAAGTGGCGAAGTGCGCGACGCGCACAAGCCTCAGACTTGGACCGGCGGCATCGACATTTCCGCCGATGGCCGCATGGTCGTCACGAGAGGAGGCGATGACTTGATCAAGCTCTGGGACACTCGCAAGTTCACCAAGCCGCTGGTCAGCGTGTCTCACCCCTCTACCTCGGGCCATTATCCGACCAGCAATATACGATACTCGCCAAACTCAACCAGCATCATCACCGGATCCGCGACAGGCCACCTCCACATCCTGAACCCGGGCAACCTTCGACCCGAGCATGTCACGCCCATCACCCCAGGAGCGCCCCTCATCACGGTGGATTGGCATCCCAAGCTCAACCAGATCATCACAGGCTCTGCCAACGCCGAGACGCACGTTCTATACAACCCGGGGCTATCAACTCGAGGTGCCGTAGACGTCATGTCTAGAGCGCCGAAGAAGCGTCACGTCGACGACAATCCCGAATTTACCATGGATCAATCCGTCGGCATCTCGGGCGACTCCATCGTGACGCCCGGCGCCTTGGCAGGGTCAAGGAAAGCGGGTGTCACCGGCACGGGCAGATCCAAAGATCCCAGACGTCCTCACGTACCACAGAAGACGCCGTTCCAGAAGAGCCAGCCCGACGAGCAGCGCGTCGTCGAGAACATACCCCTCGCGCGCATGCTTCACGAAGATCCGCGTGAGGCGCTGTTGAAGTACGCGGAAAAGGCTCAGAGCGACCCGATGTTCACCAAAGCCTGGAGCAAAACGCAGCCCGAGACGGAGTATGCGAAGCTGAGCGACGACGAGGAGGAACCTGAAAGGAAGAAGGCGAAGCGGTGAAGCACGTGGCAGGATGGGAATGCGTGCATCATTAGCAGGTCAAGCCGAGACTGATGCGGCTTAACTAATTACACCTTGGAAGAAACAAGTAAGGGGAATTGGGAGAACCGGCCTGGGCAGAACAGACAAACTGACACACGCCGGACAGCAGGTCAACAGATCAACTGACAGGCATTCGGCCTGCAAGGTAGAGAGCTACGGGGAAAGTGATCAGGCTTGAGGATAAGGGGCATACGGCGTCACGGCACATACGCGTACCCAGCGGAGGATACCTAGCCCCATCACAGGTGTAGTAGTCTTACGAGTAGGAGTACAAGGCGGCCAGGGTCGACGGGCACACAAGCACAGACGCGCTCGTCGTAGACGCACCGCCTATCAACGCGTCGGGCCCGTCACCCACCACCCACTGCAGTCGGACGCCGGCCGAAAGGACGGTCACGTGCCGGATTATCTAATACGTGCTAGCCTCCTCTGGCCTCAGGCGTGGCGGGATTCTGCCTGCGCAGGGGCCGTGCTGAAATGTACCGTGGCCAGGCGTGGCAGGACCGCACCAGCCATCACGCTGAATCTTGTCCGTTGTGTCTTCACCACTCCCCATCATCAAGCAGCGAGAGAGCGCGCGCGCATCCCAAAAATCGCCAGGTCCCCTCGCAAACCATCCGCAGCCATCTCCAATCCTCGCCAACTTGGTGTTGCACGCGATTTGCACGCGCCCGCGCCCGAGGCACCCGACCCGACGCGCCCGCATCGCCACACTCGCACATTTTTCAATCCCTCCGTCTCTCCTTGCCCCTGCGCCCCCAGCACCGGGTGCTACCTCTGCCTCGACACCACCCCCACGCCGCGGCAGCACTTCTGCGCGGCCGAGAGCTCGACCGGCAAGCCGTTTCAACGCGCCTCGACGACGTGTCGGCCCCCGTCCCGACGCCGCCGCCAGCCCTGCACCACGGCCGCTCGCCCCGATCGTCGACACCGTGACGCGACCGTCCCGCCGCTTTCGTTTTCCGGACCCTCGTTTGGCAAGCCTCGTCTTGCGACAGCTCCCCATCCCGACCACGCACCCGCGCCACCAAAAGGTCTTGTACCAGCCGTGACCGCCTCGACATGCACCGTTCATAAGCCGACACTGAATCGATCTCTCATTGGGGTGAATATTTGGTGACTGCGACTCGCACCGCTCCCATCATGGCGTCGGTGCAAGCTCCGCCCGCGGTGCAGCACCCGGGGGCGCCCATGCCCGCCGGCGCGACCAAGCAGCAGGCCGAGGAAGTCTTCAGGGTAAGTCTTTTGACGCGTTGGAACCAGCGGCGTCGGCCGTGCTGGTCTGCTACACCAAGGACGTCCCAGAGCTGACCTTTGGTTCAGAAATTGAAGCAAATGAAGGAGCAAGGTGTCCCCCCGACCGACCCTGAGTTCATCAAGGCCTCGCACTTCTTGATGAACTTTCAGCAGCAACACAACATGCGCCGGAACCAGCAACAGTATCTGCAGCAGCAACAGCAACAGCAGCAGCAGCAGCAGCAGCAGCAGATGCAGATGCAGAATGGCCCCAACGGCGCCGTCAACGGCACGCAGCCCGCACGTCCCCAGCAGGGCACGCCACAGCCGGCGCAATCAAACAACTCACAGGTCTCGTCCTCGGCGCCGAACCAGAACACTGCGGCTTCTGCTGCTGGCGCTTCTCCTGCGTCTGGTTCGTCATCGAGCCAGTTCAGCCAGCAACAGCTTGCTCTCCTGAGACAGCAAATCCATGCGTTCAAGCTGCTCGGCAAGAATGCTGGTGTTTCGGTCCAGCTGCAACAGGCTATTTTCAACCAGCGCCAACGACGACAAGCAACTGCCCCTGAACCCGCTCAGAGCACTCCGGCCAAGGCCGCGCAGCCAAGCCAGGATGTCGCGAAGCCTGCAAGTGCCGGCCCGGATGCAGGTCCCCAAGAAGAGGCCTCATCGGCCCCCAAAGTCCACACTTACAAAACCGTCAAATCGCCTTATGGCACCAACATGATCCAGCCGACTATCAAGTACCTGGATCACGCTCAGCGCAAAAATCGATGGTTCATCCCTGGAGTCTTCCCTACGGGAATTGACTTTGATCATCTCCGCTACGAGAGGGAGGTTGTGGTCTTCAACCGCATGAGTCAACGCTATGCGGAGCTCAAGAACCTGCCGGCCAATCTCGCTCACTGGGACTCGAGCAAGGAGAACCTTGAGGCAGACGACACGCTCAAGCTCAAGGCCATCATCGAGATGAAGAGCCTCGGGCTCTATGCCAAGCAGCGCGCTCTCCGCGACAAGATCGGTCGTCAGATGATGCATTACGACAACCTTGCCATGACGACCAATCGCTCTCTGTATCGCCGCATGAAGAAGCAAAATGTCCGTGAGGCTCGTATCACAGAGAAGCTCGAGAAGCAGCAGCGTGATGCGCGCGAGAACCGCGAGAAGAAGAAGCATGTCGACTTCCTGCGAGCCATCTGCCATCATCGCGCAGAGATTCATGATGCAGCAAACACTCAGCGCACCAAGTCACACAAGCTCAGCCGGCTCATGTACGCCCAGCATTTCAACATTGAGAAGGAAGAGCAGAAGCGCATTGAGAGAACCGCCAAGCAACGTCTGCAGGCCCTCAAGGCGAACGATGAAGAGGCGTACATGGCCCTTCTTGACCAGGCCAAGGATACCCGTATCACCCACCTTCTCAAGCAGACTGATGGCTTCTTGCACCAGCTTGCCTCGTCCGTCAAGGCTCAGCAACGCCAGGCTGCAGAGACCTATGGCGATGATATGGACAACATTGTCGAAGAGGAGATTGACGATGACGAGGACAGCAGCAAGAAGATCGACTACTATGCAGTTGCCCATCGCATCCGCGAGGACGTTACTGAGCAGGCTAGTATTCTTGTGGGCGGCACGCTAAAGGAGTACCAGATCAAGGGTCTCCAATGGATGATTTCGCTCTACAACAACAACCTGAACGGTATCCTTGCCGACGAAATGGGTCTCGGCAAGACCATCCAGACGATCAGTTTGATCACTTACCTCATTGAGCGAAAGCTGCAAAGCGGCCCCTACCTTGTCATCGTCCCGCTGAGTACGCTCACCAACTGGAATCTGGAATTCGAGAAGTGGGCCCCGTCTGTTTCCCGCATCGTGTACAAGGGACCACCCAACGCTCGCAAGTTGCAGCAGGAGAAGATTCGTCAGGGCAGGTTCCAGGTGCTTCTCACCACATACGAATACATCATCAAGGACCGCCCGATCCTCAGCAAGATCAAGTGGTTCCACATGATCATCGATGAGGGTCATCGTATGAAGAACTCCAACTCCAAGCTCAGCGCGACCATTTCGCAGTACTACAACACGCGCTTCCGACTCATTCTCACCGGTACTCCTTTGCAGAACAACTTGACGGAACTCTGGGCCATGCTCAACTTCGTCCTTCCCAACATTTTCAAATCCGTCAAGACCTTCGACGAGTGGTTCAACACACCATTTGCCAACACGGGTGGCCAGGACAAGATGGAGCTCACGGAAGAAGAGCAGATTCTCGTCATTCGTCGATTGCACAAGGTCTTGCGACCGTTCCTGCTGCGACGTTTGAAGAAGGACGTGGAGAAGGATCTCCCCGACAAGACGGAAAAGGTCATCAAGTGCAAGTTCTCGGCTCTGCAGTCCAAGCTTTACAAGCAGATGGTCACGCACAACAAGCTGGTGGTCAGCGATGGCAAGGGCGGCAAGACGTCGGCTCGCGGCTTGAGCAACATGATCATGCAGCTCCGGAAACTGTGCAACCACCCCTTCGTCTTCGACGAAGTCGAGAATGTCATGAACCCCATGAGCATCAGCAACGACCTGCTTTGGAGAACTTGCGGCAAATTCGAGCTGCTGGATCGGATTCTGCCCAAGTACTTCCAAACTGGGCATCGTGTATTGATGTTCTTCCAGATGACCGCCATCATGGACATCATGGAGGACTACCTGCGGTACCGGAAGATGGAGTACTTGCGTCTGGACGGCACGACCAAGTCCGACGAGCGGTCCGACCTGCTGCGAGAGTTCAACGCCCCCGACTCCAAGTACTTTATGTTCTTGCTGTCCACCCGTGCCGGTGGTCTAGGTCTCAACTTGCAGACCGCCGATACCGTCATCATTTACGACTCGGATTGGAACCCGCACCAGGACTTGCAGGCTCAGGATCGTGCCCATCGTATTGGCCAGAAGAACGAAGTCCGAATTTTGCGTCTGATTAGCTCGAATTCCGTGGAGGAGAAGATTCTCGAGCGCGCCCGATTCAAGCTCGACATGGACGGCAAGGTCATTCAGGCCGGTCGATTCGACAACAAATCTTCCGAAACCGACCGTGATGCCATGCTGCGGACGCTGCTGGAGACGGCCGACATGGCCGACTCTGGCGAGCAGGATGACTTCGAAGATGATGAGCTCAACATGATGCTTGCCCGAAGCGATGAGGAACTCGTCACTTTCCAGAAGATGGATGAGGAGCGACAAAGGGATCCTGTGTACGGAACTGCTGCCGGCCACAAGCCTAAGCCGCGACTGATGGCAGAGGAGGAGCTACCCGAACTCTACCTGAACGAGGGCAACCCCGTTGAGGAGGAGAACGAGGATGTTATACTTGGCCGAGGCGCTCGCGAACGCACTAGGGTGCGGTACGACGACGGATTGACCGAGGAACAGTGGCTCATGGCCGTGGACGACGACGAGGACAGTCCGGAAGCAGCCGCACAGCGCAAGCAGGCCCGCAAAGAAAAGCGAGAGACCAACAGGTTGAAGAAGATGGCCATAATGAACTCGATTGACAACTCACCGTCGGCGAGCCGCGCGAGCACGGAGGAACCCGTCGAGACGCCGAAGAAGCGTGGCCGCAAGCCCGGGGGCAAAAACGAGAAGCGCAAGGCCGAGGATGGCGACGAAGAACCGCCAGCTAAGAAGCGTCGCGGACCGCAGGGGCGTCCCAGCAAGGTTGGCGCCAACGGCGCTGACTCGCGCCTGAATCCCCAGCAGCGGGAGACGCTGCAGAAGAGCTTGCGGTCCTTGTACGACGCCTTAATGAACCTCGAGGTGGACGATATCGAGGCGCCGGAGGACGACGAGTCGGATGCCGGAAAGCGCCTCATCATCGGCCCCTTCATCAAACTGCCCCCGAAGCGCGATTACGCGGACTACTACGTCATCATCCAGAACCCGATCTGCATGAACCACATCCAAACTCGCATCAAGAAGGAGGAGTATTCGTGCTTGGGTGACCTGCGCAAGGACTTTGATCTCATGATCAAAAATTGCCAGACGTACAACGAAGACGGAAGCATTCTCTACCAGGATGCCAAGACGATGGAGGTCAGTGACGGCTTGCCAGTCAAGGTGATGACTTTGCTAACAAGTTGAACAGGAGTTCTTCAATTCGAAGATGCGTGAGGAGTTGGACGCGCACCCGGAGCTGCAGAGCCTCGAGGAGGGGGCCAAGGCGGGATCTGCCGCGCCTTCTGGGAGTGGAGGCACGCCTCAACCCAGCGGAACGAGGATCAAGATCATCTCGAGCAGTGCGCGCGAGGCGGCGGCCAATGGAGTCAAGTCGTCTGCTCAAAGCGATGAGGACTGAGGCAAAAGCCTGATATTTGTAATACGGGAGGGCAACAGGCTCTGCGTCTCGAGAATTTGTACGCGAGGCGGGCTGGTCTGGTGCAACGGCGTGATGAGCAAACGACAGGCGTCTTTTGCTTGATGCTTTTGTCTGATCACACACAATTTTTCCGGCGTTTGGCGGGCAGGGGGTTTTCCCATGATTGTACCACAGGGAACGGAGGATCAGGCAAGGAGTGAAATACCATGCACGAGAGCGCGAACGGTGGAGGAGGCTGTGTCTAGAGCAGGACGCTTAAAATGTACTTTATTAGACTGTGACGCTTGCCGTGCTTGTCCGCTGCCCAGTGATTGAGTGGGTAAGTGAGTGATGGTGGATGTGCGCTGCGACGATCGGAACCCACGTCGTAAGTGGCAGTCGGCGCTCGTGGCTGGGTGTGTCAGCCGAGGACTGGCCTCTTAGCGGTTGATGGACTGACGGCACTGCCCCGATAACACTTTGCCACTGCCATCTGTCAACCTTTGCTCGGGAGCGCGTCGCGAAATATGGCCGACAGCGTGATTCCACTAAGATAAGGCTCTTGCATCGGAAAGTAAATGGCGACAGGATGAAAAAGACGCTGGTCTTGTGCTTTATCCATGGCTTCAAGGTGCGTGCACATCTGGCGCAGGCAATCACCCCTCGTCACACCGGCATTGACCGCGCTCGCTCACTGACATGGCTCTGCAAAGGGAGGGGAGTCGACGTTTGGGGAGGACTATCAGTTCACGGAGCATCTGAGGGCAGCCGTCGCGCAGAAGCTGCCCAAGATCGACGTGCGCGTGCTGCTGTACCCCAAGTATGACACGCGGGGAGACCTGGGGCAGTGTGTGAGCCGATTCCGAAACTGGTTCGTATCCGCTGCCACCCTCCGTGCTTGGTGATGAATGTTGACAATGGTTACGGCAGGCTGGAGGAGAAGATCATCGACATGGAGGTCGCCGCGGGCACGCCCTCGCCGACCGTCGACCCGTCGGTGCGCACAGTCCTGATCGGGCACTCGATGGGCGGCATCGTCGCGGCGGAGATGGTCATCGGCCTGGCGTCGGAGAAGCCCATCTACTCCGAGGACGGCATCCAGAAGTCGGAGTCGCCGAACTTCAACGGCCTCATGTTCCCCTACGTCCAGGGCGTCCTGGCCTTCGACACGCCGTACCTGGGCATCTCGCCGGGCGTCGTCGCGCACGGCGCCGAGGGCCACTACCAGAACGCCGCCGCGACCATCTCCCAGCTTAGCGGGCTCGGCGCGCTCTGGGGAGGGAGCAAGGCGGCCGCCGCCGCCAACAAGGCACCGCCGCAGCCGGCCAGCAACAGCAGCGCCAGCAGCCCCTGGGCGAAATGGGGCAAGGTGGCCATGTACGCCGGCGCCGCGGGCGCCGTCGCTGCGGGCGGTGCGGCGGCCTGGGTCAACCGCGACCAGATCACGTCGGGCTGGACGTGGGTATCGTCGCACCTCGAGTTCGTGGGCTGCCTCGCGCGCCCCGAGGAGCTCAAGAAGCGCGTGGCGTGCATGGTGCAGCTGGGCGACGAGCTGGGCGTCGGCTTCGCCAACCTGTACACGCGGCTGGGCAAGGCCGCGCCGGCCAAGGAGGTCAGCATGGTGGGCACGGTGCTAGGCCGGGACAGGACGTTCTGCAACCTGCCCAAGAAGCTGTCGGCGGGTGCGTGGTGCGCGGCTGTGAACGACAAGGCGACTGACGAGACGACGGCGCATATAAGTGAGTAGCTCCGGTTTCTCCCCACCTATCATCCCTCCTACAATCGATTTCGTTGGACTGAGCTGACCTCCACTGCGCCCGCAGGCATGTTTGAGCCCAAGGAGAATCCTAGCTACGACCAGTTGACAGAGGACGCGGCGGGGTTGATAGCGAAGTGGTCTGACAACGCTTGGTATGCGAGCAGCTCTGAGGTTGAGCCCGAAAGGGTACAGGGAGCTCCTTGACCTGGAAATGTCTATTTGGGCAGTGGTGAGTATCCTAGATACGCGACAGCGCCATTAAATGAGCTCTAGAATACAATTACATATCTTCTATACACCGACGCATCACAAGCCGACCTCTTGCCTCCATATTTTCGTACGCTCACAGGTATGGTCAAGGTGTGAATACGACCGAGACTCGGTGCAGTTCCTCCGACGTCCTGCAGAGAGCCTGCAAGCCTGGTAATGTCACCGGGCCCCGTAACCTCTTACTGAGTCGCCTTCTGGTCCTTGGTCTTTGCGGCCCGCATGATCTTTCGGCGCTGGGCCATCATGTGCGTGTAAAGGATGTAAGCACCTGCAAGACGCGTCAGCAAATACAACTCGAATCTGCCGTCGTGCAGCCAGACTCACCAGGAACGTAGATGACGAGGATGGCATAGAGCACGTAAGGCTCGAGCGGGTGGCGCATGGCCGCCGGGACCGTCGCCATGTAGATGAGGGAGCACTCGCTGAAGATGCCGAGCGGGTAGAGGATGAAGAAGGTGTTGTAGCGCAGCCAGCCGAGGATGGCGGGCTGCACGCCGGACAGCGTCAGGGCGAAGTAGGAGTAGCGGATGACCTCGGTGACGGACCAGGCGACGAGCATGGACGAGTAGAAGGGCGAGAGGGCGAGGAGGGGGAACGAGTCGACGACGGCCCAGACGAGGAGGAAGCGAGACGACACCTGCATCAGCGTCGTGAACAGAGGGGCGCGGACGATGCCTACGCCGTGTCAGCAGCCTTCCACGCATCTCGGTCAAGCTGGCGCCGTACCTAGCAGCGAGTGCAGGATCTCCATGGCCGCCATGGTCTGCGTCCACTTGGTCCACTGGCCGATCTCCGCGTAGACGGCCCCCGGTCCGCGCTCGGCGCAGGTGCCGACCACGTTGCCGAGGACGACGGCCCAGGCGACGGCGGAAGCGAAGTTGTAGAGCACGAGGTAGCCCGTCTTGGCGGGCGAGGGGGGAGCCCCCTGGGGCGTCTGGGCGGCGGCCATGGCTGCTGCTGATGCGTGCTGCTGAGGCCCAATTGGCGGTCGTTCCGGGTCAGGGAGAAGGGAGGGCGGGCCGAGGAGCGCGGCGCGGAGGTCGTTGGATGTCGCGGTCAACGGTGGTGATCGATGGACGACGGCGAGAGCTGGCTTTTGGTGTTGGTTGGGGTCGCTGGGGCCGGACTTTTTGGGGGGAGGTCCCGCGGTGGGGCAGCGCCTGCCGAGGCCAGGCGACTTCCGGCGCAGGCTTGTAAAGCCAGAACCAGCAACTCTACACAGGAACAGTACCACGTCGTATTCAATGTTCAGACAGGCCAGGCTTGCAGCTTTGCTCTCAACGAGACTTCCCACCAGGAACTGCAGGCACACGGGGAGGTTTCGCCCGCTTTGGCGTTGGTGCCAGGCCGGGTTCGAGTGTAGTCTCCTGTCTCATAGTCCATTGTCACACTCAATCTTAAGCGTCATCGAAATCCAATGCTGCGACTCGCCTCGGGAACAGCATAACGGAAACGAATGCAAAGACATCACTCTCAAAGGTCTATTGACACCGTAATAGTCCAAGTCGCACGCTACTCTGCTCGCAGCTTCTGCTTCGTCCTCTTGCGCTTGCCGCCGACCTCGCGTCCCTCCTCCACCTCGAGCAGCGCCTCCCGCTTCTTCTCGCTGACCAGCTTCAGGGCATCCCGAATCACCCTCGTCTCCAGGTTGACGCCCTCCTCCTTCCAGGCCTCCATCTCCCTGCCCACGCGTTTCTCGATGGCCAGCACCAGCTCCACGTCTCGCTGGCCGACGAAGGTGGCGGCTTCACCCTTGCGCCCTGCACGCGCAGTACGACCGACTCTGTGGATGTAGTCGTCCGGGTCGCGCGGAATGTCGTAGTTGACGACCAGGCTCACCTCGGGAATGTCCAGACCTCGGGCAGCCACATCCGTCGCGACGAGGATGCGGGCTGCCGAGGCGCGGAAACGTGCGAGGTTGTCGATTCGCTGTCTCTGCGGGAGCTTCGAATGCAAGGATGTCACCCGGTGGTCCAGAAGCCGGAGCAAGTGGTGTAGGTACTCGGCAGTCGACGTTCGGTTGCAGAAGATGATGACCGTCTTGTTCTGATTGGCCTCGGTGAGCAGGAAGACGTGGAGATAGTGCTCCTTGTGAGTGATTGGGATCTGGATGTGGCTTTGGGAAAGGGTCGTCGGAATGGCCAGCGTCTGCGTATCGACTTCGCATACAAAGACGGGCTGCTTGCCCGGCTTCTGCGGCATGTCTTTGAGAGCTCGGACCTCTGGCGTGATGGTGGCAGTGAAGAGCAGGGTCTGGCGCTCGGTAGCGGGCGGGAGAACCCCCAGGCATTCCTCCACGTCTGGGAGCATGCTGCCAGGCCCGACGGCGTGCAGCAGTCGGTCTGCCTCATCGAGCACGACGTAGCGTACTCGTCTCAGACCACAAATGGTGTCCTCTCCAGATGTCCGGATATGATCAGCCAGTCTTCCAGGGGTGGCGATGACCACGTGGGGACGCTTGCCGAGCTCGATTGCCTGGGCTCGCATGTCGGAGCCGCCGGTGACGAGAATCGCCTTCAAGCTCTGCGGCGAGGAAATGGCCTTGAACTGCTCGTAGATTTGCAGCGCCAGCTCTCGGGTCGGCGTCAAGACCACGGCAAAGATGGCGCTAGGGTCCTCAGACCACTTCTGGAGGATGGGCACGGCAAAGGCAACCGTCTTTCCTGAGCCTGTCCGGGAGCCACCAATGCAGTCCCTGCCCTTGAGGATTTCGGGAATACATCCCTTTTGAATGCCGGTTGGGCGTTTGATCGCCATGTTGGCGAGGGACTGGACGAGCCATGGCCGAACTTGCAAAGCCGAGAAGCTGGTGTTGGGGTCGGTCGGGGCCAGGATGCGATTCTGCGGTTGTTGCGTGGCCGTCTTCGCGGTGGCGGCATTGTCAACAGCGCGCTTGACCCGCGAAGGAGCCGCAATCGTGGATATGGCCTTCTTCAGCTCTTGGTCATTATCCGAGTCCTCCTCATCGTCGTCGTCGGCCGCGTCAAGCTCGGCTTGGATGGCTCTCGCCGTGGGCGACGTCCGACGTCGTTTCCGCGAGCCACTGTCGTCCAGGTAGTCAGACTCTGCCGCCGAGGAGGCGGTGTCGGACACACTGCCGACATCCGAGTCAGAAAGTACGTGCTCGGGATCTGCGGGCATCGTTGTCGAATGCTTGCGCCGTGAGACAAAAGTTTATGCTGGCCTTGGGTCCTGAGCTGGAAATTTACACATTCTGCCAGCGCAAAACGGCAACGGCAGAAAGGCGGTGGGGGGACCGTGGTGGGGCACCAGCCTTGAGCCTCAGGTGCCTTGCGGGCCCTGGCGGCCATCGGCCCGCTCGCTCATCGAGGCTCTCGGCTCTGTGCCAGGGCCGATCGCCGGCCAAACGGCACATGCAAGGGTTGTGAATCGACTTCAAAACGAGGCCACATCGAGGAGATTAAAGGGAGCCTGCCTGCATGGCGGACCCCGTGGGATCAGCACTCGGCTCGCGGCACTGGGTGATGGACGGCTCGGGCGCCTTGGATTAGCGCAAGGTCGAGAGGCGCGCGCTTACACGCGAGGTGCGAAACCGCCTCGCGGCACGCTGGTTGGCTTGCCCAGCTGCGGTTGGCTGCGGCCATCTGCCCAAAGCGAGCCCGTGGGTGTGCATCGTACGAAGTACGGGGTTTTCGGTACCGAGAGGTGATTCCTCATCTGCTGTGTAACCGGTTTCGTTTTGAGAGAGGTGACGTCGAGGAAATATAGATCTGCGACGAGAGGAGAAGAGCGAGTCCAGAATACGAGGGCACTGGGTCGGTGCAGGGATCCCCACGGGTGCCGATTCATTGTTTGCCTTGCCCTCCACAGCCGGTCGCACGTACTCGTAGTCGTAGTCCCTCGAACAAAAGGAACGACGACTACGGCATGGGACGGTCTCAGAAGCAGAGTGTTCAAGCTCGTACATCACCCGTCCGGCCAACAGACGGATGCAAGTTCCTACGCAGCAATCACACATCCCGCGCATTAAAGTCTTGGCCAGGACACGCAGGACGACCACCGGCGATCCTTTTATGCTTGCCATCGGATGCGAACACCAACCCTTGCAGCGCAGGCAGCCAGGCTGAAACGGTTTGTTCAGCCTCGGCGATGAGAGGACAAGGCGGCGTGAAACTACTCGTACGAGTAGGTATGTACATCGTCCGCCACGGCTGCCGCAACTTTAACTGATTGGCATTGGCAAGCCAGTACGTGCTATCCCTGTATGTGCTTGTGCGCCTGCGTTCCACTTCATCAAAGGCATAAGATGAAATTGAGTACGGAGTACTCACGTCTTTGCACCGCTTGAGGAGCTTCGACACGTCCCTCCAGGGATCTACGGCTGCCGACGGCTGCTGCATTAACGCCGGTTCGTCATGTGGCGATCTTGGACGGCGTACGTGCTCTCGTACAGAGAGCGGTTTTGCCGGAGGCAGCTGGGGCACTTTCCGGCAAGACCCACGAGCCGTCGAGAGAGATTGTCCCTTGCCAGACTGGATACCCGAAACCATAAGCCGAGAAAATTTTGGTCCAAGTAGTGTAAGTGGCCCAAGAGGGGAGAAAAATCTCATGGATATCATCGTCCTGTCCAGTGAGGTCTGCGCTGGCACTCTTCGGCGGTGTGACACTCCTCCCAACACCAGCGTCACGATGCTCCAGGCTCAACTCGTAGCATGGCCGTTCTGCCTCGGAAGGAGGAGAAATGAAGAGAGCGAGACCCGGCGACAGCAGGCAGCTCTTCTAGATATCTGCACTTCCTCCTGCTTGTGTCGCCAGAACGGGACTGGCACGAAGAAAGACAGGCGTCCTCGTCCCCTCATGCACCCCGTCCGCTACGTTGCCAGGTCCCTGGTCCTGTCCCGCCACCAGTAGCCCTGTGACTGGCCCGCCGGAAGACCGGGGCCGGTTTCCCCTCCCTGGAACGGCCGCCAGTGCATCTGACACGCCGACACCCGCGGCATGCAGGCCTGCTCCAATGCCGTCCTGGCGCGCCTCCAGGCGTCCCGCTGACACACTGGGGTGGACCTCAAGCCCTGGGGCGCTCCCATCAGCGCCCTGGAACCCCGAACACATGCCACCTCACCTCACCCGCAGCCAGTGCCCGCATAGGAAGTGCGTGCCGCATGCGCCAGGGCCCGCCAGCATTGTTGGGCCACCGACGAGTACCTCCACCACCTCCACTACCTCCTCCTCCCGTTGCCTTCGCCCAACTGCCACGGCACGGCCTGCATTTGCTTCTCCCCATTTCTCCTTCGTTCGACATTCTCTCCCGCCTACTTTCGCTGCTTCTCTGCGCCATCGCTCGGCTTCTTGCCTTTGACGTACCCGTCTTGGCAGGCCTTCGTTTCTGCCCAGCGCGGCCACGACTTTGAGCTCTGGATCGTCACAACGCATAACGCCCGCCGTTGCCATCGTCCCCTCCTCACCGTCTCGTTGCCACCGGACAGCCGTTCCTTGTTCGCAGGCGTCGTCCTGACCTCCGCTCGCTCAGCTACCGACTCGTGCCGACTTGCCGCATAGCCTAGGCCACGGTCAGATAGAACGACTCTTCCCACTTCCCACCATTTCAAGCCTCCGGGGCCCTTCGATTGTTGGCGGCGTCGCGGCGTCTCTGTGTCACCCCATTGCCTTGCCCTTCCCCGGGGCTTGCTCTGGTGCTACGGCGGTAACCACCGTCTGCTCGACGTCTGCACCTGGCTGTAAGCTGCCGTGACTGGCGAAACTTCGCAGTCATGGCCGACTCAGCCTCTGCCCATGCCTACGGCGCCGAGCCCACAGCACCCCAGGTGAGTGCGATGCTTCTTGGCCATGCTCGCGTATGCTCCCTTGACTGACAAGCGCACAGTCCTCCGTTTCAGCGACTCCAGCATCCATCCCGACCACGAGCCCCATCCCTCAAATGTCCTCTCCCGCACCTATACTTCGTCCTGCCATACCCGGCGCCCGGAGCGGTGGTAGACCGCCCAGACTCGGCTTGGCCATCCCCCCTTCGCCCAATGTCAAGCCCGTGGGCAACCAGCCTGTGCAAGCAGCCCCTGCGAGGCCGTCGCTTCCGACGCTGCACCTTGCCACGCCAATGGGCAGTCAAACAACGCCGTATGAGCAACCTCATAGATTACAGGGAGTCCAGCCTGGCCATTCAGCCGATGGCGGCAGCGAGAGCAGTGCTGCTCACTCACGATCCGGAAGCTTTGGACCGTTGGATGGCCGGGCAAGCAACCCTACCTCTGCCGGCTCGCAATTTTCGGCCCTGTCGTTCGCTTCACAGTACGGCATCCCGGTGTCGAGGGCACAAGGGACCCCAGACCCTGTATCAGCAGTTGGGTCCATGTACTCGGAGAGAAGCGAGGGCGGTGTAGCCATGGAGAGAGACGGCAGCCTGCAAGGCCTGGAAGGCTTTGACCAACTCAGCTTGGAGAGGGCGAGGAATGCCGACGTGGAGGAGTTGGACGATGAGGGTTGGAGAATCGCCAGCATGGAGAAGAGGGTTGTGGAACTGGGCAACCTGGGCGAGGGCGCTGGAGGCGCGGTGACGAAATGCATGCTCAAGGGTGGCAAGACGGTGTTTGCTCTCAAGGTGAGGAGCCGCGAACCGGGATGCGCCATCCGCTTGCGATTGAGGGCTGACATGAAGACGATAGGTCATCACTACCAATCCAGATCCAGATGTCAAGAAGCAGATCGTACGAGAGTTGGGCTTTAACAAGGAGTGTGCTTCGGAGCACATCTGCCGTTACTACGGTGCATTCGTTGACCCATCGACGGCCACTATATCCATCGCCATGGAGTTCTGCGAAGGTGGCTCTCTGGACAGCATCTACAAAGAAGTCAAGCGGTTAGGTGGGCGGACCGGCGAGAAGGTTCTGGGCAAGATTGCCGAAGGCGTGCTTGCGGGACTCACCTACCTGCACACGCGCCGAATCATCCATCGAGATATCAAGCCATCCAACATCCTCCTTTGCCGGGACGGCGCAGTCAAACTGTGCGACTTTGGCGTCTCTGGCGATTTTGGCACAAAGGGCGAGGCGAACACGTTCATTGGAACCAGTTACTACATGGCCCCCGAACGGATCACGGGCCAGTCATACACCATCACGTCTGACGTGTGGTCAACGGGTGTGACCCTTCTGGAGGTCGCACAGCACCGCTTTCCATTCCCGGCTGACGGGACCGAGATGCAGCCTCGAGCTGGCCTGATTGATCTCTTGACGTACATTGTGAGGCAACCAGTGCCGAAGCTCAAGGATGAGCCCGATATGGACGTGTACTGGAGCGACAATTTCAAGTACTTTATCGAATGCTGGTATGTTATTTCTATTCCCTCGGCGCTTGCTCTGCAGCGTGGCACGCTAACGCTCCCAACAGCTTGGAAAAGCAGCCGAACCGCAGAGCCAGTCCCTGGAAGATGATGGAGCACCCGTGGATGGTTGAGATGAGGGCCAAGCGCGTGAACATGGTCAAGTACCTGTCTTTTGTCTGGGGATGGGACACGCAACCCGCTGCAGCATAGATATGCTAGAAAAGCCATTCGCAGGCCCAATCAGCCATCCGACCGACGTGGGCAACGGCACAGAGGGGCAGGGCTGTGCCTTGCACCTCAGCCAAGCTGGAAACTTCGGACGACGGAAGCTCTCAACAAGACCGTTTTGCAAAGATGGCGATAGCGAATACTGGGCCGCCATGCGGAGGGGCAGGGTATCTCAACGATGACGAAGATCCGTCACGGACTCGGAAATGACAGCACTCAAACGCATGCCTGCATCAGCGGACAGGACACGCCGTACGGAACGAACATACTGCATCTGGAGCTGGGGGGTCGGTGATCTCTTTGGAAAGAATGAATCGGGGCGGGCTTTGGGGTTTTCTTTGTTCCTTGACACTTTGGGTTCGGGCATATGGGGGCATCATGTGTTTTAACGCAGGCGATTCCTATTTACAAGGTCTCCTCCATCTCGGTTCCCTCAGGCTGCTACCTGTGCTTCAGGCTTCTTCTCCTCGGCGAGCGCCGCGTTGGCTGTCTCGTCGGGCAGGTCGCCCATGAGCTCCCGCAGAGTGACGGTCGCGTAGGCACTGCTTCCGAGCTGGAACTTGACGACTGCGGCTATTTTGGTAGGTTCGGCAGCTGGGGTCGCGTCCTTGGCCTCAGCGTCGTCCGCTTTCTCGCCACTGTTTTCTTCTAGCCTGGCCTTTTTGCTCACATCGTCATCTTGGCCGTCATCTCGCCTGCGCTTTCCGTTGCCGTTGGCATCGCCGCCACTGCCCCTCGCGCTCTTGATGACGTCCAGGTCCGTGGGGTGCATCTGCTCCGTGTCGTCGGCGTACAGCCTAAACTCGATGCTGGGCTTGGCGAGGAAGCGGTTCATCAGCTTGCGGTACCGCCCGGGCAGGCTGAACTCGCGGCGCAGGCGGCGCATCTTGTGCGGGTCGAGGCTGCCGTTGTCCTCGCGGCCCATGAACTCCTCGTAGAAGGCGCCAATCTCGTTGTCCGGGTATATGACGTCGTAGCCGGGCGAGGGAAGCACGACGTCGTGGATGGTGTAGCGACCGCTGGACGCCTCCTCCTCGGTCAGGGGCCGGGCGCGGACGGAGTCGTCGTCGCCCTCCTCGACCGGGTTGACAATGTCGTCTCCATCCTGGTCCTGACCGCTGACGAGGGGCGCGGCGTCGCCCTCGGCGATGACGAGGTCGCCCTTGACGACCTTTTCGCCGTGCAGCTCCCAGCGCTTGCTGGCGGCGTGGTTCCAGACGTGGGACTGGTAGGCGTGGAGGTACATGGACCGCAAGCCCCTCGTAATGTGCGTCAAGGCGCCGGCAAAGTCCTTCATGGACCCGGTGCCGAGCCTGCTCAGGTGTCGGATGATGCATGTCTCGGCCGTGAACCGCCCGGGCATAATTCTAGCCGCCTTGGTAAGGTCCTTGCCTGTCTTGAACAGCATGCAGGCGTGGTGCCGGGCATAGTCGTCCCTCCTCGTCGCCTCTGCGGGCACCTCGCCGGCCTCCGCCTTGGCCGCAATATCAGGGTCGTACGTCAGAAGCGCCAGGACGGCTGCCTCCCACTTCTCTCCGAGAATCAACTTGCCAATCTCATGCGTCCCGATTTGGTGCGTTCCGAAGCGCTGATGTCCAAAGTAGTTGATCCAACCGTGCGTCGTCATATGATCCAGGGCCGATTGCACCTGCGCGCTCATCGTCTCCAGCTTTTCGGAGGCGGATTGCTCGGTGGCATCACCCACGATTTGGCAGTTCTTGAGCGTGATGACGAACTCATTGCCCAGAAGCTGGCCCAGATGGATGGGCTCGTCTCGGTATTCGTAGTCTCCGGTAGCGATGCCCCAGAGTTTGCCGTTCGTGCCGGCCAAAGCCCTCGCCCTCGTGTACCGTACAGAACACCTCTGAGCGGTCGAAGCTCGCCGGTCCTTGGTCCCAGCGTATCCGATCGATTGAGGCTTCGTCCGCAGCACACGCGCAATCTGGTTGACTGCGTCCATGGTCTCCCGGTTGTCCTTGTAGAGGGTGAAGTGGAGGTATTCGCCGGTCGGCTTGTCATCTGCCTGGCCACGAGCTCCCCTGTTTCTCTTCTTCCCCTTGCGTGCTTGCGACACCTTGGTAGCCACAATGACTCCAGAGTGGTCTGTGGATGTCTCTATCGTAGACTTGAAGATGCGACGGACCTCCCCGTGAAGTTGGCCACGCTTGGACTTGTCGTCAAAGGCTCCGGACGTGACGGAGGTGATTGTCTCTCCGTTCTCGCCCTTTTCGCCATGGAACAATTGTACCAGCTCTCGCGCAAACTTCTCCCCCGCCAAGCTTGTGAGAGTGGCCAAGTCCGACGGCGGGATTTCCGTCTTCTGCTCCTCCTGTGCGGGTTCAACGACCTGATCATTGTTGGTAGCTTCGAATTTTGGCTGGTCTTCTGCTGAAAGTTGCTCGGGTGTCTCTTGCGACTGCTGGACTGTGCATGAGCTTCAGGGGCCACAGCGACGCATCCGACGCACTCACCTGTTGCGGCTCGTCGTCCATTCCAATGCGGCTCAGGTGCACAACGGACCCATCTTTGCGGATTTCATTTACTTGAAAGTCCGAGAAGCTACAGAAGGGTCAGTCTAGCTTCTGCAAGGGGCCGGCGACTGCGAACGCACCGCACTCGTTGCTCTCCTGTCCAGGCGAACGCGAGCGGCGTGGCTCGTTTCGTGATGCCAATTGACCGCGAGTGAGACGCGGTGCCACGCGTACTATGTTGAGACTTGTCGGCCATTGTCAGACGCTGCGATCGAACGCGGGGGAGCAGACAGATAATAATTGTCGGTCAGAGCGTTGCAAGCTCTGATTGATCTGTTGTCAGGTTTGGAAGGTCGCGGGGCGATTTTTGCGACCAGCATGGTTTTGCCGGCAGTATTCAGCAACGGTCGTTTTTAGAAAGCGGTCAGGGGAATATTCGTTAGGATTAGGAAGGCGGTGACAATCGACTCTAGAGTCTTCGACAAACACGGAGCGAGAACGGCAGAGGCACTTGTAAATTGCAAAAAGACCCAAGTAATATACTCATTGCATCCGCTTTGGACGGACGTGATGTTACCCAAAACCCTGGTTCCTCCTTAATCTAGTGTCTTGAACCTCTCAATAATCCATGCCACGCGCCCATCCTCGGCAACCTCGCCGAACACGAAGGCCTCCCCCCGCATGATATTCCCATCTGGCAGCGTGGCGGTCGCGGAGTGACGCCCAGCAACCTGCTTGCCGTCACGGAGAAATTGTTTCACAGTGATGTTGACGTCCTTGAGGTTCTCGCGAAATTGGCGGATGTGGCTCACAAAAGCAGCGAAATCGCGCTTAGCGTCGTCGTCTTGTTGCGTAAAAGTAGGTGCGAATAGCTTCGACACCGCCTCTTCTGTATCCTCGGGCTTGCCGGCGAAGAGGCCATTAAGGCCGGCCTGGTAGGCCTCGGCGCTGCTGGCAAAGTCAATCTTGGACATGCTGCTTGCGGTAGCCGATGGCAGTGTTATGAATCTGCGCCCAGGTGTTCTTGTGTGCTTGATAAAGAAAGTCAACGTGATGAAACCGCAAGGGCTCAGCAGCCATGTCGGGGAATATATATGTGCAAGCTTGGTCTACGGCAAAGTGTGGGTGCCTTCGGCTTGCTTGCTGGATATGGCGGACTTCGACCGGAAGCTTACATCCCGGGCCCAATCTATGCCTTCCCTGTATAGAGGGGAAAGAGTGGCAACGTCGAAATGAGGTGCTGATGGCAACTGCTCCATCGTTGGAGGCTTGCATCAAAAGCACCTGCTTCCCATGGAAAGTGGCCTCCACGGCCCAGAGATGAAATCTCACGTCATGCTCACGCTCACACCGACTCCTAACAAGCCGTCCGTACGCTCCCGCTCTGCTACCAATATTATAGATCCCTTCATGTGCCAGATACACGGGAAGTCGTCATGAGCCCATTTCTCCTCAGTGCTTCCGCGATTCGCCGCACGTATCGCGTCTTTGTTGATGATTCGGCCGGCTCTGACGAATTCCGAGACGCGAACTCCGATTGTAGGTTGCACTTTGTACCGAGTCATGTCCCTCTTTGCTGACAACAGCTAGCGTTCCCGTCCAACACATCTCGCGATTCCGTGGCATTCGACGGTGCTTATGAGGATTTGTCATTGAGCGACGCGGCCTTGTTGGAGCTTTGCAACGACGCCCGTGCAGCCCTTGCGACGGGCAACACAAGCGAGACCATTGCAACGCGGACGCGAGATTTCCTGAAAGCCGCCATCAGACATGAGACGCACGGGCCCTCGACGATGGAGCTGGCGGCGATCAGAAACACGCGAACCGACAAGCTGTTGATTGATCTTCTGAGCCCCGAGAATCACGAGACTACAAGGGGGCACCACCTGTGGAAAGACCACCTTCCAATTGCCGAGAGGCTTCAGCGGCTGTGGCGGACTCGGTTTCGCGAATCATACTTCGACCTTGACCAGACGAGGTATCTTGGTCTTGCTCAGACCGGGCTCCTGCGGGACGTCGTCTTCGATGACATGGCGAAAGACATCCACCACTTACTGTGGCGGACGAATCAGTGCGAGGTGTTGTCTGAAGTTGAGGGTAATCTTCGATACCAGGCAGGATAGTGAGAACAACGAGGCCCACTTGCAGGGCCAACTAGCTGACGTTACAAACACAGCTAGTGGTTGAATGTGGCCTGCGCCAATAGAGACGGCATAGTTGGCAGCGCAAGCGAGAAGCCGACAAAGGGCACCTACGGCGTGGCTGCCCTGCCACTGCTGAGCGGGAGAGAAGAAGTCGGCTCGCCGCCCGAGACGGTCAAATACATACGGGAGGGGCAGCTCTCCGACATGCATCTGTCTCTCATATCCCAAGTAGGCACGCAGATTCGAATCCTGCGAGGCTACCGCCTGAAGAGCCTGCTTGCACCAACGGCCGGGATTCGTTACGACGGCTTGTAAGTCGACGTGGAATCGATGCCATACTGATATTGACAGGCCCATAGGTACACCATTCGCCAGTACGGTCTGAAGCTTTGCGAAGCCAGCGGCTTGCACCGACTCGTATTGATGCTCGAGAGAGTTGCGGGCCAGCGATCCCTGGAGGACATTGGCACGATTCCTCGTCCGTCTCAGCTGGATGACTGGCGGCTGTTTGAGAAGTACGAGGGTGAGATGGTCCGGCAGAGGTGCGGGGACCAGGCATTCCTCGATTGGAAAATGGCCAAGGCGGAGGAGAGAATCAACCTGGAACAATGCAGGCGCTCTCTGGAGCTGAGCACGGAGTTGAAGCTCGTCAGGCTCAGCCAGAACGGCCGACCAGGCGTGTCTAACACAGAGGCTAAGCAAGAGAACTTGAGTTTAGCAAAGTAGACAGAAATATTCCTCTTTTCTTTTTCTGTCAGCTTTAGTAGCAGAGAACCTGAGACCTTTTGTTTCCGACACTCATTCATTATGTTTCTCTGGGTTCATTTTCTAGCCTTCTAGACCATCAAGCCGAAGCACTTACAGACCAATGTGCCCCTCAGAACTCAATGTCTTCTGAGCAAAGGCGCCTCACGGTACGTGATTTGAATTTCAATTTACACGCTCTTTCTACTTACACGAAATGCACCATGTGTCTTGAGAAATGCATGAATAAAGTCATCGAGGATGTGTGTGAGCGTTGAATGCTGGCGTGAGGTACCTACCTAGGCGGTGCGTCACGGCGGTTCCAGGGCGGGGCAGCTCGCGATAGGTCTTTCGTCTCTCCTCCGCCCACGACACACCGAGCACGCTCATCCTTGCACAGGACAACAAGCCTCATTCTGCAGCATGGGTAAGGGCGACAAGAAAGGCGGCGAAAAGGCCACGGGCAAAGGCAAGGCCGGCGGTGCAGACAAGGAGGCGGCTGGCGGAAAAGCCAAAGGCGCGCAGTCCATCAACGTCCGCCACATCCTGGTACGCGTCCACCGTCCGAAGCAACGCGACGTTATCTAATCCACGAGGCAGTGCGAGAAGCACGCAAAGAAGGAGGAGGCCTTGGAAAAGCTGAAGGAGGGCGTCAAGTTCGACGAGGTAGCCCGCAACTACTCCGAGGACAAGGCCAGGCAAGGTAAGCGTCTCGCATGCTGCATGCACTCACTCCATGAGGCTCAGAGGACTGACGGGTGCAATCTGCTCCGCTGCAGGAGGCGCCTTGGGCTGGAAGACGAAGGGTAGTCTGGATCCCAAGTTTGAGGAAATCGCCTTTGCGCTGGAGCCGAGTTCGACCACCAGTCCCAAGATTGGGGAGGCCAAGACGGGGTTCGGATACCACATCATCATGGTATGTACATCTCGAACATCATTGACAGGCGACCCTATTGACATGGCTCAGGTTGAGGGACGCAAATAGACATAAAAATCACATCAGGCATCACATCGGACATCGGTTCACGTGAATCAGCGGTAAAGTGTGAGATCCAAGAATTTTTGTTCCTTTTTTTCCATTCCCTCGCGAACACGAATGAACGTGTCGCCTGAGGCTTTTAACCCATCCCGATGCCAATTGAAGTAGCTTAGAGTACAACCGCAAGTGTCGTGTCCAGCGGACTCAAAACAAAACCGCGCCTCTATACCCTTCAAATGAACGCCGAACATGCGCATTTACTGCGAGGTCTGGAAGTAGTTGAGGAGGATGGAACGCTCCTGCGACTCCTCACCCCAGTCCTTGACGACGACGCAAGAGCAGTTGACAACCTTGCGCGCGTTGCCCTCACGGTCGAGGACGCCTGGAGACATGTTGTTAGTGACTGTCGCTGGAGCATTCGCAGAAGACGCGCAGGGTCACGTACAGAGACCGGCCCACTCGCCGAGCTGCTTGCCGTCCTGAACCTTGATCAGGGGGATCTTGTGCTCGTCGCACAGGGCAACGACCAGCTTCTTGTAGGCCTCCTCCTCGCAGTTCTCGTTCAGGACACACATGTGAGCCTGGCGACGGTCGAGGGCCTTGGAAGCCTCACGGAGGCCACGGGCGAGGCCATCGTGCATCAGAGCCAGCTTCAGAACACCCTTGAGGGCATCCAGAACGGACATCTGGCCCTTGGGGGCATCGGCGGAAACCTCAACCTCATCGGCGGCAACCTCGGGGGCGTTGTTCTCTTCTACGTCCGACTGATGGGCGATGCGTTAGCGTTGCCGTGGCGGCGACGGGATGGACATTGCAGCGGCGCGAAGTCGGTCAAGGAGACGGGCATCGCAGGACTCGCGGCTGGTGGAGGCGGGGACTCACCATCTTGAATGTTTATCTCGTCGGGCGATCCTCGAAGATTTTATGTAGAGTGGAAGGAAGGAGTTGGAGGACGAATTTACGTCTTTGACTAGGTAGGGTCAGGATTTGAGAGTAAACGGGGATTTGCCGAAGGGCGGGCGTCCGAGTGCGCGCACAATTAGGGCATTTTTGCGTGCACGGACCACCAGGGCACACGGGTCTCCACTCTCCACTCCACCGAACGTTGAGCGGCAGGGACACTTTTTTCCGCCTCACGACGCTTCACGAGAATTTCCCCCCTCCCGACCAACCAAGCAAAACATTGAGGTATGTATGCCTTCACCGCTGACGGCGATTCGGGTGCAGCAGGATGATGCCTCTGGTCGCGGCGGAAGAGAACAATCCTGAGCGCCGCCCCCGGTGAGGCGGCTCGACGACGCGCATCGCGCACCGGCGGGCGGCGGCTCTCGATACGGCTTCTCTTCTTCAGCAATGGGCGGCAGAACCCTCCTCGACCGATCGCCGAGGGCACTCTCCCTGCTCACGCCCGCACGAGGCTAACATCGACTTCGCTGGCAGATACCTCATTTCCACTTTCGACTTGAGAATCTCCATCCCGACAATACCGCCAAAATGGTTCGCACTTCGGTCCTCCACGATGCCCTCAACTCCATCAACAACGCCGAGAAGGCCGGCAAGCGTCAGGTCCTGATCCGACCTAGCTCCAAGGTCATTGTCAAGTTCCTCCAGGTCATGCAGCGCCACGGTATGTCATGAGCAAATGCTTTTCTTTCCTTTCAACCTACCTACCTACCCCCTGCCACCACCACACTTCGGCATGATAACTAGGGCGACGGCCGATACCGCACCACGGCTCAGCCCCTATAAGTTGCCGATATATTGAAGCTCGCGGTGGCCTCGAATTTGTTGTGTCTGAAAAATTTTACACAGTACTGTCGCAACTTGGAGTCTGTCGCAACATCGCTAACAATCATTTTTGCAGGCTACATTGGCGAGTTCGAGGAGGTCGATGACCACCGCTCCGGCAAGATCGTCGTTCAGCTGAACGGCCGTCTCAACAAGACCGGTGTCATCTCCCCCCGCTACAACGTCCGCCTGGCCGACCTCGAGAAGTGGGTCGTCAAGCTGCTGCCCGCCCGTCAGTTCGGCTATGTCATCCTGACCACCTCCGCCGGTATCATGGACCACGAGGAGGCCCGCCGGAAGCACGTTGCCGGCAAGATCATCGGCTTCTTCTACTAGACGGGACGGATACCAAAAAAAGTCGGGGCATGGTCGGCGTTTTGGGTGTGGCCATGATGACAATGGCCGATTCCTCCAACAGCCATTGGGATTGTAGCGCATTCGAGCACTATTGAATGGGACTTTGAACCTTGTGGCGCCGAAATATCTCGACGAACTGTGCCTGTGTCACTTGCTGTGCGTGATTGTAATAAGATGAACGGCCAATGTGCTCCGTGCAAAGTGCTTGGCTTGCATGGACTTGCTTGCCACGCTCCAAATGTCGAAGCGCCGCATAAAGAAGTAGCGCAATTGTCTACAAGAGAAGAACGAAAGAGTTCTTCTTCGCTTGTGTGAGGTTAATTACAGCATTACCATACTCGTATATGAGAGGGTTTTGGTCGCGCCTAAAGTCTTTGGTACATCGAGCGACATGGTTCACGCTACGCCACATAGTACGATACACAAATAACGGTTTCGTTGAGTACGTGCTTGATTTTGGATGTAGAACAAGGTCGGATCTTGTACAGTGTCTCATCGACGCGGGCTCTCGCGTGGCATCATTGCTCTGCTGCGGATTGAAGCGCCGTTTTCGACGCCGTCCAGCCGGAAAGCCACCAGCCCCACTAAAAAGCCGCTCCCGTTCTGGCTAAGCGCAAGGAGCGCGCCTCTGGTCAGAATCAATGCCTCGCATCTCCATGCAACGAACTCCAAGACGACCTGGCTGAGGCGACAAGAGACCTGCTCTCCCGCCTTCTTGCGCCTTGTCGTAGCTTCAGTGTCTACCCGTCTACTTCTGCTGCTCCCCCAGCACCCACCTCTCCTGGATGCGACATCAGAATCGACTCGCAACGGCCCTCGTCCTCCGCCGCACGATCACGTCGTCCCTGGTCGGGCCAGATGCTCGACTGGCTGCATAAAATGCGCCGGCGACAGTTGCTCACCCTCCCTGCGGTCGCGTTCCTTGTCTTCTGCACATACACGGTCCTTCGCCTGTCCAATGATGGCGCCCGGCCGGTGATTGTCCCGTCAGCGGAGCAGACGCAGCCGCAGGAGCCCGAGCACATACCCGAGAAACCAGAGCCCGTCAAATGGGAGGATGCCGACGCGCCCAAGCTCAAGGCCGGTACGAAACCGAAGCCGGTTCCGGGCACGGGCTCGCACCCGATCTGGTATCTCATCAACGATGCGCAGAGGGAACTCGAGGCCGTCAAGAATCGCCAGTCCTCCACGCTCGAGGCCGCAGTCAAGGAGTATCGCAAGCGATACGGCATGCCACCCCCACCGCACTTCGACAAGTGGTTCGAGTTCGCCAAGAGCAACAACGTGCAGCTGATTGACGAGTTCGACGCCATATTCGACATGATCACGCCCTTCTGGGGATTGAAACCGAAGACGATCCGAGCGAGGGCCAAGGAGGCTTTGGGATACGACAACGCGCTGATAGGAGTCTCCATCCGGGACCACCATGTTTCGCACATGGCCGGAGGGGACGATTGGCAGCGAAACGCCACCGAGGGCATGATGGCCAAGTTCATCCAGTACTTGCCCGATATGGACCTCGCCTTCAACATCCACGACGAGCCGAGGGTCATGGTTCCTCACGATGACCTGACACGGCTCGTCAACAAGGCTCGGAACGAGAACATGCCCGCCTCGAATGCCAACAAGAAGCCCACCAACGACTTCACACAGACGGCACCTGAGCTGAACGACGGCAAGTCGTTCGAGGAGACCAAGCTGTCGCGCTTCAACGTCTTCGCCCATCAGCCGACGTGGACCCATTCCCGAATGTCTTGCCCGCCGGAGAGCCCCTCCCGGACACTCGAGGACGACGAGCGAGCAGATGACCTGAGCAAATACGGAGTTAGCGAGCTCGGGTTCGTGTACAACGCGACTGCCATGTCCGACATCTGCCTCACCCCATCCCTCAGTACCACATATGGCTTCTTCGACCGGCCGAACGCCTACAAGGTCGTCCACGACCTATTTCCCATCTTCTCCCAGTCCAAGATCTCATCCTACAACGACATCATCTACCCTTCGCCCTGGTACTGGAATGGACAGGTTACCTACCAAGCCGACAAGGACCGTCCCTGGGCCGAAAAGCAGGACAAGCTCTACTGGCGAGGGTCCACGACCGGAGGCTTCAGCCGCAGCGGCGGCTGGCGGCGGCAGCATCGCCAGCACTTTGTCCAGAAGATCAACGCCCCCGGCCAGGCCCTGATCATGGTCAACAACGGCGATGCCCAGCGCCCCAAGTGGGAAGCCAAGGAGGTGCCTCGCGGCGAATTCCGCAAGTTCATCGACGTGTACTTTTCGCACGTGGGCCAGTGCGACGACAGCGACTGCGAGGCGCAGCTGCAGTTCTTCGACGTCAAGGACCGCGCCGAGCAGCAGGACGCGTGGGGCTACAAGTACCTCCTCGACATGGACGGTAACGCCTTCTCCGGGCGCTTCTACGCCTTCCTGCAGAGCATGAGCCTGACGTTCAAGCTCGCCGTCTTCCGCGAGTGGCACAACGAGTGGCTCAAGCCGTGGGCGCACTACGTGCCCCTGAGCCTGCAGGGCGACGACTGGCTCGAGGCGGTGCGTTTTTTCGGCGACAGCACACTCGGCAACAACGAGGCCGAGAGGATCGCCATGGCGAGCCGCGACTGGGCGAACAAGGTGGTTCGCAAGGAGGACATGGAGGCGTGGTTCTTCCGGCTGCTGCTAGAGTGAGTGTTCCCCCCTTTCTCATGCAATTCATGACGAGCTGGTGCTGACCACGGCTGGCAGATATGCACGCGTCATCGACGACCAACGAGAGGTAATTGGGTTCGATCCGTCCAGCGTTAGCAAGAAGCTCGAGCAAAAAGCTGGGGGCAAGCCCAGTGCGTGAGATGAAGAAACGGGTCAACGACAATAGGTCCGGGACAGCAATGAGGCTCCAGTACGGGGCCCACATCAGCATGGAGTTTGGGTGAAATGGGTTTTCAAAGTAAATGTCTTCGGTGGGCTTGGAATTTTGTGTTGTGAGATACGGATTTACAATTGTCAAAATACCCTTGCGCCTTTAGCCAAGCTATCCTTTTGCGATGCCCCCGTGCCCCCCGTCGAGTCCTTGGCTGGACATTATGGAGCCTGGACTATGTTCCACCAACTGGTACAAGAGCGCATGGTGCATGCCCGCCTAGTCCTCCTCATCCTCATCCTCTCCCTCCGCGTCACGGTCCTCCTCTGGCGACTTGGGATCCGACTTGACGGCCTCGCTGCTCTGACGCTGTCTCTCCTCGTCACCGTCCGCGTCCGCGTCAATGTCGGCGTCGTCGTTCTGCTGCTCCTGAGCCTGCTCGGCCTCCTCGACCCCTTGGTCCCAGCCCAGGGGCTTCTCCTTGTAGTTCTTCATGGCGTCGAGCATCTCCTCGGTGGGGTCCATTACGCTAATGTCCAGCTGGTCGATGATCATATCGTCGCCCTCCTGGGACAGGCCGCTGGTGCGCGCAATGTTCTTTGTGCGCTGGGGCCGGATGGCCGACTTTTGCATGACGGGGTAGTAGTAGAAGGCCTTTTGCTTGGGGTATTCGTCTTCGTCGTTGTACGCGAGGATGATCTCGTCTTCGTACTTGGTCGGATGGTCGAGTTCCGTCTCCTGGGCGGTCTCGTATCCTCTGACCCTGTTGAACTGGAAAGTGGTTCCGTCGCCGCCGTCCTGGTCCGCGTCCTGGGTGTCAAAGCTGCTGCGGAATTCTTTGTGCACCTGTCGGCTCTGCGGCAAGTAGAAGTCATAGTTCATCAGGTTGGGCGGCTTGGGATTGTTCAGGGGGTCTCGTTCGTGGGCTTCGACGGCCGCCTCGTACAGGGCTTCTTCCGTGGGGGTTCGATCTATGGGCCTGAAGAGGCCGCTGAGGAGACGGCTGTCGTACTCGGTCTTGCCGGCGACGGGGTTCGTGAGGAACTTGATGGTGACGTAGGCGCCCGAGTCGGGGAACGATTCGAGGTCCGGCAGCAGCGGCACAGCCTCGATAAGCTTGAGGTGCTTCTTGGACGGGTGCTTGACGCGCTTGGGGTCCTTCAATTCCAGCTCGGCCGTCTCGAAGCCACGGTCGATCTTGCGTTTGATGGCCAGAGGCGAGTCTGCGGCCGCGTCGGGAGCAGGTCGCGCTGGTCTCCGGGCCTTGGCCAGCAGGACGCGGGCGTTGCTCACCTCGGGCCGCTTCGGCGTGCTAGACGAGATGTACTCTGTGCGGCGGAGGAACGAGACATTGGCCTCGGCGACCTTGAGCTTGCCGAGGGCGGCGATGGGCCGCAGGAGAGGCCGGTCGTGGGGGTGGAGAGCGGGAGGCTGCGCAGGCGCCTGGATGGCTGTTGCATCATGTCAGTATTCCTCATCCGAGCCGATCGAGGCCGCCACTCACATCGCTCGTCGCCGTCAAAGACGCCGGGCATGCCGACCAGGTTCAGCGGCATGCCCAGCTCGGCATCGGCCTCGATGTTCAGCGGCTGCTCGCGGGCCAGGCGCGACGCGAAGCCGGGCGTCGTGTACTGTCCGCTGGCGAGGCCCGTGTTGGGGATGTCAAGCAGCTTGGGCGGGTTCGGCGGCGGCGGCAGGGCGTTGGAGAAGCGGATGCGCGTGATGTAGTCCTGATGGACCATGCGCTCGCCGGAGCGCGCCCCGGAGGACGACATTGTGAAGGGGGCGCGAGCGAGCGAGCGGTCGATGTGAGGACGAGTGCACGTCGGCGCGTGACGATGCGAGCGCTGGGCAATCGCTCTCGCGAAGAGTGGTGGGCAATGCGGTGTTGCGCGGGAGGTTGGTCTGTGAGGCGAGATGAGGTGGTCGTTGTCGCGAGGCCAGATGAAAAAGCTGGGGCACGAGGCTGCGGACAGTCCGTTCTAGCCTCTTTCTCCCCACAGCACCCACCACCAACACTACCACTGCCACGGCCACCATCGCAGCACACAATAGCGATGCAGAAGCCGAGCAGCCGCTGCGCTTTGAAACATGCCACGAGCAGCAAATTCTTCGCCCCTTTGTTCCATAATTCTGAATTTGGGTTTCTGTCGACGGCTTCTCTCGAGAAGTCGTCTCCAAGACTAGGCAGAGGCTCAATGCTCGCGTTTGTGGTGACCCCCCAAGTCTAAGGTCGTTTGGTCTAAATCTGCCACGCCTGGCTCCGTGATCCCATTTTTTACAATCCCGTGACAGAACACTTGGTGATACAGGAGCATCATCGATACATAGCATTAGCCGCCAGCCGCACCGTGGCCCAAGGCCGTGGTTTCCACAGAGCCTAGCCATCCATCCGCGCCCCCCAGCCACGAACACGCCATGGCTCTCGGGCTCGGCAAAACTCTCTTCGCTTGCATTCCCACGGATACAAGAAGCATCTTACGAGCTGTCCTTGCGGTAGTTCTTCTTGCCGATGGTGAAAGGGACATAGCGGTACTTGACCATGTGCTGGATCTGCTTTCGCACTGGAGAAGGTGTTAGCTGCGGTCAAGGAATGGTGGGTGCGCCGCTGCTGTGCGCAGAGAGGCAAAGGTGCCGGGAAGGACTTACTCGTCAGGACGAAGAGGATCATCCAGTACATGACGAGGACGGGCCAGAAGACAGGCACGTTGAAGATCTCGAAGAAGGTGCAGAAGAAGGAGATGGCCACGGCCCTCGTCGCCCAGTACCAGAACTTGAACTCGGGCAGGCGCCTGATGAAGGGCTTGAACTCCTCGTCGCGCTTGGTCGGGAGGGTCCCGACGGAGCCGTCCTCCATCTCATTGTCAAGGGCGTCGCTCGAGGGGTCGAACTTGGGCTGGAGGAAGGCGAGGAAGAGGTTGAGGAGGTAGATGCCGAGCGCGTACGCGACTGTCGAGGGTCAGCTTTCTGCCTTTGGTTCGGGTGGATTGCTTTCAAGGGGTCGCACCGATGTACCAGCCTTGCGCGAACAGGATGCGCAGGAAGAAGAGGAACAGGCCGACGCCGGTGCCGACCCATCGGTACAGGACAAACGGCGTGGACTGGTCCAGCAGCGCCTGGTATTGCTGTTTGTTTCTCTGTCAGCACGGCACGTCCGAGGGCATCACGGTTCGTCGCAGTCGTCATCGTCGACGGCGGAAGGGCATCGTACTCTCTGGATCTTGGATGTGTGGGCAGTGACGCTCGCGAAGGGGGTCTGGTCCGGCTCGGGCGCATCCATCTTGGGCGAGAGTGGCTTCTGCTGCCGTGCTCTTCTTTCGAGATAGATAAATGTGGCGGGCTAGACGGGAGAGGAGCAAGGACAAAGACGTTCGCCGGTGAGCGTGTAGTTGTACAGTTGGCCGCTCCAAGAAAGGGTCTGCCTGTCCTCCTGTCGCGATTCTGACTTGTTCTCGGCAGCGCGTGGTGGGGCTTGCGAATCTCTAGCGGTACGTACCCCTGTGCGGCCACGGTGGCCTGGCCAATTGGATCAAGCTCGCGCAAGGCACCGAACAGTCCGCCCGGGGGTGACCTGTCAGCGACGCACGCGCTGTGGCACCTGGATTTCAGGGGCAACCAACGCTGTTCGGCTGCCGGCTGGCGAGTCGCCTACCAGATCGAGTACGCCAGCTCCCCGATGCCAGCCCTGGAGCGTTCTGGGGGCCTTTCCATGCATGTCTTGCAGCAGCTGCAGCAGCCCACGACTCTCTAATCCTACCTACGAGCAGTGGGAATCATCAAACGGGCATAAGAGGGCGAACGATAGCTGGTGAATTCTTTCTGGCTGCGTCAGCACGCAGCAGAAGGCAAACTGCCAGGGTACGAAGTACGGACTACGGAGTGCACCTAGCCGGAATGCTGGTAGTGTGACGCGCAGCGATGCTGTCGTCCAAACGAAGTGCAGTCCACTCGTTGAGGTATTAATTAAATTGCAGCATCCTGGAAACCAATAAAGGGAGGCGGCTTTATCTGCGGCTTCGGCAGTGGCATCGTCATCGGACAATGGCATCCTTGGAGGCATCTCAGTGGCATTCTCATGCTTTGGAGCTTGAAGGAGGCCGTCGTTATTCATTTCGCCTTGGTCAGCGGAAGCAGCTATTACACTGGCCAGTCGCTCACACGGAGGTCCCTATGCATAGAATGATATCTATCACTCTGTAGTCCTTGCGAAACCAGCGACATACAACATGGCTATTCCCATAATTGGTGCTTGTAGTATGAATGGCGCGAGGAGACAAAAAAAGAAATCCCCCGCCCTTCAAGATCCGGGAGGAGGATGAGGAAAAAGAAAAGGTCAAGCCGGGAATCGAACCCGGGGCTATGCCGTGTGAAGGCATCGTTTTACCGTTAAACTACTCGACCGTAGAAGGTTGGTGGGGCTGATGCCCCGATTTGTGAAAGGTGCTGACTTATTGAAGACTAAGAAGCCCTAGCCTCAGGAAGCCCACTCCCCAGCTTGAGAGTCCATGTCCTAGCATGAGGGGTCGACATGCTGAGACCACAACTTTACCGCCCAGAGTTCTTCATACTTTGTCAAGCTCTCTGGGTCGTAAAAATCATTGATAGTGAAGGCACAGGTGGTGGGCGTGTACCTCTGCTACCTTGCGAGCGCTGAGGACACAATATGGCTCGCCTGCACCAAATGTGTAAGTGCGTCAGTCACTCTCTGTTGAAAGCTGCATCACGTCAGGAAGCGATTCTTCCTAGCCACCGCGCATCAGATTTACCAGTGAATAAATTCCACAAATTATGAACCGCCAAGTCATCAGGCAGCTGTCAGCTTCAAAGCAGACAGTGGCGTTAAGAGAAGCCGAGCATCCTCACATTGCACAGACCTACCCTAGAGCTGATTTCTCAAATCCTCGGCTCTTGACTACGCAGACACGGCACGTCTAACTCCGTACTTCGCGCCCGATTTTGGTAAGAAATTACAGAGTGGCATGGTTGACTGCTAGTCGAAAGCAAACCGTGTGTCTCTTAAAAACTGCTTGTGAGCGCCAGGGTGCATAGGGAACGACTTGTCCAGCACCACAGACTTGCGAATGAAGGCATATCACGAGGTGATTCTACAGGAGACGGATGGCGGGCAATGCGCCGCAAAAGTTATACGAGGATTATGACGCTCGATTCTTCAAGTTCTATCCGAGACAGCGTCAAGAGAGAGCTATGTGATGGTCATCTGCTCAGTCGTGTACGGATTACTTCCCACAGTGATTCCATATCCCACCAGCTCTGCTCCAGAGCTGACCACGCCCCGCACGCGCGCTTGCCTCGTTACGGGTGTAGTGTTGCTCTCAAGAAGGTGGCTTCGGTCGCTCCCGCTTCCGCCTCCTCCCCAGCAATAGCTCGCCTGCTTTATACTTGCGCCTGATGCGACGACCTACGCCAGGGACGATGTCGCAAGCCGGCTGACCAAGCGTGGTCACATCGCGTCTCAATCCCCTAGTTCAAGGAAGCTCCAACTAGGTACTCCGTTGAGTGCCCGGGACTAGCGAGGAACAGTAGAATTAGTTGCTCCGGAAAGGCATGTTCTTGTGCAAGGCACGTTGCCCGTGTCATGCAGCCGATGCTACCCCGTAAGGTACGGAGTACGGAGTTACGGATGCGGTTCAGGGGACCCGCGCTCTGGTGCATGCGCATGCTTCCGTGCTTTGCGTTGTTCTGAATGCTCCTGTTACCAGGCAATGCCGATCACGGACGAAACCGCGCTCTCTCGTTGGCCGTGTTGACTGACGTGACCGCAGCATAAAATATCAACAGCAACCTGACATAGCTCCGTCTCACTACCCACACTTGATCTCGTCAACCACAGAGCTCTTGCTCAACAAGGAGAAGCGCTGACAGGATTCACAGAGCACCCCATTGGTATCCAGACGGGCTTGGCCGGATGCCAACACAAACCCCGCTGCGGAGGCGACTCGTCACCGACAGATTGCCGCGTTTTGTTGTGGTCTTATGCCGGGGGTCAGCGACAGGGAATGGGTTGCGACCCTTGGCGAGGGTCGAGACCCAGAACCAATGCAACTGAATCCAGCAAGGCGACAGGTACTCCGTACTCGTGCTGAGCAACATTGGATGCCTTGTTCCATTGCCGCGCAGACTTGCATGACGTAGAGTCTGCACTCCGGACGGAACATTCGCCCTACGGAAGATTGTTGGTTCCATCACCTGCTCAACAGCCCTCTGTTTGGCCAATTGGATACTTGCTTGCAAGCGCTCAGCTCAACCGCGGTTTATCTCATCACGCCGGTTGCTCGGTCGGTGAGATTCAACTCTCGCGCCCTCCCACGCCCAGACCCTCAGACCCTCATCTAATGGTCTTGGCTGACGCCTCATGGCGCACCCATTGGCGGCCACCAGACCGCAGACATTGCATCTGTATGTACCCCGACGAGCGTGCAGGTTAACATTGACCATGGATGCGCCGTATGCGGAGTTGCCAGCCCGGCAGCCGCAAGCCTGCAGACGCCAACGGAGGCGGCATGCTCTTCGGTGACTGACGAGACTTGCCTCTCTCAGGGGCCCGAACTGCACGGAAATATGGCGGGCCAACTGGCGTTGACCTATTACTATCCCTCTCCGTCCTCACGCTGGGGCCGTCATCGGCACTTATCGCCGTTCCACAAACATGCATGATTTAACTCCGCAATAGACGGCTTCCGTCCGCCGCCCCAAGTTCCCCCAACCATACCGCTGGCCGCAACCCTTGCTCTGCTCGTCATTCGTGCAGCGGTACGAAAGTATCACAAAGTCATGGACTCGCTGCCAGCCGTGCGGTGGCGTGAGCGGCCGGGGTGGTTGGTCAATTGCAGACGCAGCTGCGGTTATTTCGTCCCAGTCGGACGTTTGCCAGAGACATGGAGCTTGTTTATTTGCGTCTATCCCCGTGCGAGCAAGGTACAGACATGGCTGCATGATGGCTCGGAAGGTTTGCTTTTGCAGCCCTCAGCCTGGAGTCAATGGGCAATCTCGAATCTGCATGCAGCGACGCACAAGTAGCTCTATTGATGCTTGGATGGTTTGTAATACGCGAGCCGCCCTCCTTGCACGGCTCAGCCGGCCTTCGCCGATGCCATGTGGATATGCATACTACCTTGTCGTCACGGATTGACGATTATCTTTCCAAGAAACTGACTGTCCCACCCCTGTAATGTCTCTGTGCATCGAGAATGAGTGGTCCCAAGCTAAAGCCCAGGAAGTGAACGGATCTGAACGTCCACATAAGACCACCGCGGTCCCCGCGATGTTGGCGACTGCTGACTGTGTAGGCACCCAGGTCCAGTCTCCTTGGCACACCCTCTCACCATGGTACGCTCTACGCTCCTTGCTGCTTCGCTGGCCCTTGCCGGCCTTGCGTGTGCCCAGTGCCCTTTTGCGGATCCCGAGCGACTCGCCGCCAGAGCCGACGGGGTCACCTCTCGAGATCATATAGCTGGGTATGATGTCGACGATAGCGATGGTTATCTTACCTCGGATGCTGGCGGCCCCATAGAAGACCAGAACAGCCTCAAGGCTGGCGAGCGCGGGCCTACTCTCCTCGAAGACTTTATCTTTCGCCAGAAAATTACTCATTTTGACCATGAGCGGGTATGTCATCCATAGCATTGGAGCTTGTCTTATCGGACTAATGCCTGTAGGTTCCCGAGAGAGCTGTTCACGCTCGCGGAGCCGGCGCGTATGGCACCTTCACCAGTTACGACGATTTCAGCAACATTACGGCAGCGTCGTTCTTGGGCTCCAAAGGCAAGAAGACTCCGACTTTTGTCCGATTTTCCACAGTGGCTGGGTCTCGCGGAAGCGCCGACACGGCACGCGATGTTCACGGCTTCGCGACCAGATTGTACGTCTTCTGATACATCTGATGAATGTTTGAGGCCTCCATGCTGAATGAGAGAAGCTACACGGACGAGGGAAACTTCGACATTGTTGGAAACAACATTCCAGTTTTCTTTATCCAGGACGCTATTCAGTTCCCTGACCTGATCCATTCAGTCAAGCCCCGGTCGGACAATGAAATTCCCCAGGGCGCCACGGCCCACGATTCCGCCTGGGACTTCTTCAGCCAGGAGACATCAACTCTCCATACTCTTTTCTGGGCCATGGCTGGCTACGGAATCCCCAGGAGTTTCAGACATATGGTATGATTGCGAATGCCCGGCTCCTTTCCTGTACAAGCCAAGCTCACACGCAGCCAGGATGGCTTTGGTGTTCACACATTTCGCTTCGTCAACAATGACGGCGATACGAAACTCATCAAGTGGCACTGGAAGACGAAACAGGGCAAAGCTAGTCTGGTCTGGGATGAGGCGCAGCATGTCGCCGGCAAGAACGCCGACTTCCACCGCCAAGACCTCTTTGATGCCATTGAGTCAGGCAACTACCCCGAGTGGGAGCTCAACGTCCAGATCATCGACGAGGACCAGGCATTGGCTTTTGGATTCGATGTCCTGGACCCAACCAAGATCATCCCAGAAGAGTATGCGCCGCTGCACAAGGTTGGAGTGATGAGATTGGATGCAAATCCCGTCAACTACTTTGCCGAGACTGAGCAGATTATGGTAAGACGGCCTTGTTCTCAACCAGTCTTTAGGAGAGTTGTTCATCGTTCTTTCAGTTCCAACCCGGACATATCGTGCGAGGCATTGATTTCACCGAGGACCCCCTGCTGCAGGGCCGCATCTTCTCGTACCTCGACACTCAGATCAATCGCCACGGCGGGCCCAACTTTGAGCAATTGCCTATCAACCGGCCCATCCCAAAGATCCACAACAACAATCGCGATGGTGCCGGGCAGAATTTTATTCAAAAGAACACTGCTCCTTGTGAGTTTGAAGCTATCTAGGCAGAATATGGAGTTGAGAAAGCTGACGAGGCCCAGATTCGCCTAACACGCTGAACAACGGCTTCCCCCTTCAAGCTAACCAGACGGCCGGCAAGGGCTTTTTCACGGCTCCCCGTCGGAAGATCTCTGGCGCTCTAGTGCGCGGACGGAGCTCGACCTTTGCAGATCATTGGAGCCAACCTCGCCTGTTCTACAACTCGTTGACCAAGATTGAGCAGCAGTTCCTAATTGACGCCATCCGCTTCGAGACGAGCCACGTGCACGCGGCCGTCCAGAAGAACGTGCTCACGCAGCTCAACAAGATCAGCCACGACATTGCCGTCCGAGTGGGCAAAGCTCTGGGTCTGGATGCCCCGGCAGAGGACCCCAAGTACTACCACAACAACAAGACCAAGGGCATCTCCATCTTCGGCGAGAAGCTGCCCACCATTGCCACCCTGCAGGTCGGCGTCCTGGCGTCGACCAACTCCAAGGACTCGGTGGCGCAGGCCAAGGCCCTGAAGGATGCTTTCAAGGCCGACAAGGTCACCGTTGTCACTGTTGCCGAGACGCTCGCCGATGGCGTGGACATGACCTACTCAGCGGCCGAGGCCATCGGCTTCGATGGTATCATAGTCGCCAGCGGCGCCGAGAAGCTGTTCGACGCCAAGACCAAGTCGACCTTGTATCCGCCCGGACGGCCAAGCCAGATCATCACCGATGGGTACAACTGGGGCAAGCCGGTCGGCTTTCTCGGCTCTGCGGACAAAGTTCGAAGCTTGGCTGGTGTCGTTAACGGGCCTGGCGTGTTCAGCGCAAAGGACACCGACGCCATTGCCAAGAGCTTCAGGGACGGCCTCGCGGTATTTAAGTTTACAGACCGGTTCGCCACGGATGAGGAATGAGCTTGAGAATTGGCTCGATAGATTCGATATTTTAGGCTAGCTGTTGTTTGCTTCTCGTACCATATTAGACCGAAGAGTTATTGGCTGTGGCGGGCAACCCGAACGTGTGGCAGCTCAAGTCCGCGTAGAGGAGCAGTAAAGACTTAATAATACGTGCTCTGCATGAAACGTGAGGGAAAGCTCAATAGTGCTTCATTTCCAGACCCATGCTCTGTCTTGGAGCTACACGCGAGGGTGCGAATTAGACAGGATGCCCACCAAGAAGGCGGCGGCTCGGGCCAAGTTTCGTGGATTAGAGGTGCTTGAGGAGGACTACGGCCTAATCAAGTATTCAGGTCACAAAGTATTCGAAGATGCCCTTGGGAGCTATTAAAGCTCGATTGCATATTCGCAATTCCTCCATAAGCAATTTCTCATTCCTGGAGACCTGGGCAGGAGAGAAAGTCTTCGGCAGCGCTCGGAACGAGCCAAACCCTCTCTGCCTTCCACACATTTTGGCCTGTGCAAGGCCAAGTCGGAGTCGACATTCGATGGAAAGCGCTGTAGATGAGACGATGCTGAAATGCATAGAATTGGAGTCGGCAAGCCACAAGGCTGGTGGAGAATGAGATGCTGTTGTAGGGTGGTGGTGGATGCCCCGTGTCTGCCGTGGAACCCACTTGCCGGCTGGACGTCATTGTTATCCTCGGCCCAAAGCCGACGATTTCCACAAGCCGAGCTGTCGCTTCGTCCCTCTCCCATCAGCAACATCGCCCTCTGCAAACGTTGGCTTGTCTACCAATTGGCCTTTTCACCACCGACCCGAAAAGCCCTCAATTGCGCGACAGCGTCTCTGCCACCTCCAGAGCCCATTTCGCCGTCTAGCCGCCGAGATGAACACTTTCCGATGCTTGCGCCCCGTCGCCGCGCGGGTCCCCTTCCAGCGGTCGACTCTGCCCCGTGTCGTGCGAGCGTACAGCTCCAAGTCCTACGAATACATTCAGATCTCCACCCCCAAGCCGGGCGTTGGCCAGGGTGCGCACCTAGACAGGCTGGCGAATGGCGAATCGTGCTGACTCGTGAGGCAGTGACTCTGAACCGACCCAAGGCTCTTAACGCCCTCTGCACGCCGCTCATCAAGGAGCTCAACGAAGCGCTCAACGACTTCAATGCCTCAGACGACACCTCGGTCATCATCCTGACCGGGTCGCAGAAGGCGTTCGCGGCCGGAGCCGACATCAAGGAGATGGCGCCGCTGACTTTCTCTGAGGCTTACACCAAGTCCTTCATCGAGTCGTGGTCGCTGCTGACAACGCAAATCAAGAAGCCCATCATCGCCGCCGTCTCCGGCCACGCGCTGGGCGGCGGCTGCGAGCTGGCCATGATGTGCGACCTCATCTACTGCACCGAGAACGCCAACTTTGGCCAGCCCGAGATTAAGCTTGGCACCATCCCCGGCGCCGGCGGCAGCCAGCGCCTGACGCGCGCCATCGGCAAGTCCAAGGCCATGGAGCTCATCCTCACCGGCAAGGGCTTCTCTGGTGCCGAGGCCGAGCGATGGGGCGTGGCCGCGCGGGCGTACCCGTCCTACGAGGCGCTGATGGAGGAGGTGCTGAAGACGGCCGAGACCATCGCGGGATACTCCAAGGTCGCGGTCCAGGCGTGCAAGGAGGTGGTCAACAAGAGCCAGGACCTGCCGCTGAGGGACGGCGTCGAGTTTGAGAGGCGCGTGTTCCACAGCCTGTTTGGCAGCAAGGACCAAAAGGTTGGCATGGAGGCGTTCGCGGCCAAGAAGAAGGCCGAGTGGACGCACTCGTAAGCGTCGTCGACCCCCCGCGTTACTGCGGCCGTTGAATTATACCACCTACGAGATGACGCCAACATGTGCTTTAATGAGTTTCTGTGTATAAAATCAATGGTCGACTGCCCTCCACGAGACCAGCCGTCAGCTGTCCATGTTGCCCCTACAACCCTACCCGATGCCCTGCGGGTCTTCGGTACGTCTACTGTACTTAAGAAGCTGCCATGCTGTGCCTTGGCCCCCCCTCGTATTGGGCCACGGGACGGCTGGATGGGAGGGGTCCGTTGTCGTAATTCGCCTTCTTTGGGCGTCAAAGACCGGAGGCACTGAATGCACTTATGGAGCTTAAGCCGCCCAGTTAGCAGCCCCAAGCCGAGCCCCGCCTGTGCCACCAGTGCGCGTGGGTCAGCAGCTCCAGCTCCGTGCCCCTACACGGCGAGTCCGTACAGCGATCCCCCCCATCCATGTCCCTTGTCAGCTCAACACCGCAACTTTCGCCAAGTTGCAGCACATTTCTCGTGCCTCTCGAGCTCCTCTCGAGCTCCTCTCGGCAAGGCTGCAGTGCGGCCGCCGGGTAACATGAATGGAGTCTCGAAAACCCAGCCTGGACCTGGAAAAGGAGCTGACATGCTCTGTATGTGCGACCCCGCCCTCGTGACGGACACCACAGTTGCGGCGGACACGACCAGCTAACGACTGGATGCAGATATGCACCGAGCTCCTCTACCAGCCGCTCACCTTGCTTGACTGCCTCCATACGTTCTGCGGAGCGTGTCTCAAGGAATGGTTCAGCTTCCAGGCGGCAACGGCCGAGCGGTCGCCGACGCCCCCATCGCCGGGAGCCCATGTCTTCACCTGCCCATCGTGTCGGAGCGCCGTGCGGGACACGAGGCACAATGCCACCGTCGTCACCCTGCTCGACATGTTTGTCGCGGCCAACCCGGCGAAGGCGCGGACGGCGGCGGACAAGGAGGAGCTGGCACTCAAGTACAAGCGAGGTGACCAGGTGCTCCCGAAGCTCAACACCCGTGGCCGGACCGCTGAAGAGAGACGCGCGGATGAGGAGGATCGGCGGATGCTGGAGCGGGTCAGAGAGATGAGCTTGCGCGAAGCCACTGGTGAACCGGCGCATCCTCCCAGGGCCCGAAGGCGCAGAGAGAGCCGCTCCGCCGACGACCGGTCCAGGTCCAGCCGGACGCACAGCTCAGACGGCCGCTCACGCCGTACGAGGGAAGGCAGCCGTCGCCCACGAGCAGATGATGGCATCAGGGCAAGCTCTGAGCAGCTGCCGGAAGATGGAGAACGACGCCGGAGAGACTGGAGTGAAATGCGGCAGCGTCAAGTCGAACATCAGTCGTCGTTGCGGTCGTTGATCGGATCAGCCGACATGACCGACCGGGACATTGAGAGGGAGATTGAGGATTTTGCTCGTCAGATCCAGGAAGAGGGTCTCCTGGACGGCCTGGACTTGGATAACATTGACCTCAGCCGGGACGACGAGCTCAGCCGACGCATCACCGAGGCGTATCGTCGACGACAGAGGGAGCGGTCACGGCACGAGCCTGCAAGGAGGAGCAATGCCTCTCGGCCCGCTGAACCAAGTCCAGCTGAGGCGAGGCTTCGGGCGCCAGAACACGGGGGCCGGCCTGGAAGCTCTCGCACTTCCTCGAGATCGGCCAGCGGCAACAGCCAGGCCGATGATCGGAGCAGACCGCCTCCCACGAGCTCAACGACTCTGGAAGTGCGAGACCCAGCGAGCAGCTCGAGACGGAGGACAGCAAGCGGCGGGCGCAGTGCCACGACGCCGGCGCTCCCCACTGCTTCCGATACCAGGCCAGCGGCCCGCTCGCAGACGGACCTGGTGCTGAGAAGCAGGACGTCGGATCCCACGACGGCGAGACACAGCTTCAGCGAAGGCCGAAGCTCGAGCACGCCCTCGGTTCCGGCCACAGCGCCGCCCATTAGCGAACTTCCCGCGTCCACGAACGCTGGGGCAGTTGCGTCGTTTGCCAGTCGCGTGCCGCAACGAGACCCGGCTGCCCTAGAGCTTCCGTCATCAACGCCGCAGGAGCTGGCCTCGACGCATCCAGCCAGAGCTCATCGACCAACCGACTTGTCCATCGTGCACTCTGCGATGTCAAGTCCTCTGAGCAGCCCCACCGCTCCTGGCCACCAGCGCAAGAGATCGCAGCTCTATCCTGAGCCTTCCATCTCGTGTTCGCGGTGTAACAGGACTCACATTGAGTACGAAGTGCACTACAACTGCTCAGTGTGCTCTGCCGGCCAGTGGAACATTTGCATCGACTGCTACAGGGCGGTGAAAGGGTGCCTGTACTGGTTCGGATTCGGCTACGGGGCATGGACTAAGTGGGAAAGGGCGCGTCTTCAAGACGAGTCGCTGGCAATGCCGCACATGCTGACGGCGAGTCGCTACCTCGCACCGCCGTCAACGCCTGGAGGTGCCGATGGGAGGAAGACACTGACAACGGACGACCCGCGGACAAGACTGGAGACTGGGACGTTTTGCTCACGATGCCTCGCGTGGACAAACAACTGCTACTGGCGGTGCGATGTCTGCAACGAAGGGGATTGGGGGTTCTGCAATGACTGCGTGAACCAGGGGATGTCGTGCAACCACATGCTCTTACCCCTGACCCACGAAGCCTCGCAGCCCCACGGCCGACCTCGAAGCCCGAGGTCCCCGGGCAGACCACCGGCTGCGGTGATTTTCACAGGGCCGCAGGCCTCCGCGATAGGGCCCTTCAAGCCTCTCACATTCCGCACGCGATGCGACGTTTGCCAAGACCCCATCAGCCCGGGCCAGGTCCGGTACCACTGCTTCAGTTGCACCAGCGTCTTAGTGCCGGACGCCCCTCCCGGCGACTACGACATCTGCGCATCTTGTTACAACAACCTCGTTGACAAGGGCCAGATCAGCCGAGAAAACGGCCATTCAGGGTGGCGAAGGTGTCTCAACGGACACAGGATGGCTGTCATTGGGTTTGTCGATGGCAAGGTTGGGCAATGGCGATATGTCGAGAGGGACGTTGTGGGCGGGCGAGCCCTCCACGTGGAGCCCTTTGACGGCCCCGAACCGCAAGGACAGGAGCTCCAGGTTTGGTCGTGGCGAAGAGGAGAGGAGAAATGGCAACGGCTCGTAACCAAGGATGTGTCTGCGACGGCACCAGCAGCGGCGGGTTCGCTCACTCTCACGCAGAGCTTCCCGCCCGACGGGGGCGTCGGCATGCGAGCGAAGGCGCGCTGGGCGTGGTATCCGCAAGCCGGCGCCGAGGACGAGTTGCTGTTCCCCAAGGGGGCGGAGGTCGGGGAGATTGAAGACGTCAACGGCGATTGGTTCTTTGGCACGTGCATGGGGGCAAAGGGGCTGTTTCCCGCGCCGTACGTGCGCCTGTCGGAGCAGAACCCGTGAAGATAGAAGACGGAGGATCAGACATTGCGCAGCGACCATTGAAGCATACCGTGTCAAGGGCGTGGCAGTTTTTGTTGGACTTTACGACGACATGACGTGTAATGGGGGAAGCTGGAATATGACAATCAACGTGATGGCGATGGCATCGTTCCTTGGGCCAAGCATCGTGATTCGTGAACCCGCGGCCTCGGATCGTCGGCGGGCTCCTCGGGAGTCCCTGGAAATGACGTGATCGAGCGCCCGGCGCCCGGGCCCCACAGCGGCACCACCGACCCGCCCGCGGCTCCCCCAGCTTCTGGCCCCCCCGATGCCGCAGCTTAATTACAAACTCACCAACCTGCACGCACGTCTGCGGTGGTCGGTCCCAGCACATCGTCCCATTGGCGATTCCCTCGAGCGCCCGAGAGACCATCGCAGGCATGTTCCGACACAGCGCGCGGCGCCTGGCCGTCGCGGCCGCCAAGGCTGCGGAGCCGGCGGCGTACACGCTCGGCGTGTCCAAGGCGCAGGGCGTGGCCAAGGGCCTCACCGGCGGTTCGTCCCCATTCTTGCCCATCTCGTGATTTGATTCTCGCGGAACCTGCAGCTGACGCGTCTCCCTCTCTCTCCCCGCCCGCAGCCATCGGCAACACGCCCCTCATCCGGCTGAACCGCCTCTCCGAGGAGACGGGGTGCGAGATCCTCGGCAAGGCCGAGTTCATGAACCCGGGCGGCTCCGTCAAGGACCGCGCGGCGCTGTACGTGGTCAAGGACGCCGAGGAGCGCGGGCTGCTGCGGCCGGGCGGCACCGTCGTCGAGGGCACGGCGGGCAACACGGGCATCGGCCTCGCCCACGTGTGCCGCTCGCGCGGCTACAAGCTCGTCATCTACATGCCCAACACGCAGTCGCAGGGCAAGATCGACCTCCTGCGCCTCCTCGGCGCCGAGGTGTACCCCGTGCCGGCCGTGGCCTTCGACAACCCGGACAACTACAACCACCAGGCGGCGCGCCACGCCCAGCGGCTCGACAACGCCGTGTGGACCAACCAGTTCGACAACACGGCCAACCGCCGCGCACACATCGAGACGACGGGGCCCGAGATCTGGGCGCAGACGGGCGGCCAGGTCGACGCCTTCACCTGCGCCACGGGCACGGCCGGCACCCTCGCCGGCGTCACGCGCTTCCTCAAGGACGCCTCGGGCGGCCGCGTCAAGAGCTTCCTCGCCGACCCGCCCGGCAGCGTGCTGCACTCGTACATCAGCTCCGGCGGCAAGCTCATCGAGCGCACCGGCTCCAGCATCACCGAGGGCATTGGCCAAGGCCGCATCACCGACAACCTGCAGCCCGACCTGGGCCTGCTCGACGGCTCGCTGACCGTCTCGGACGAGAAGAGCATCAACATGGTCTACCGCTGCCTCGACGAGGAGGGGCTGTACCTCGGCGCCAGCTCGTCGCTCAACGTCGTGGCCGCCAAGGAGGTGGCCGAGAAGCTGGGCCGCGGCCACACCGTCGTCACCATGCTGTGCGACGGCGCCTACAGGTACGCCGACCGCCTGTTCTCGCGCAAGTGGCTGGCCGAGAAGAAGCTGCTCGGCGCCATCCCCCAGCATCTAGAAAAGTACATAGTTTTGCCCTAGGCTTGGGCCGGGTTCCGTGTTGTTACAAGGTAGAGGGATAAGAATTATACACAAATTTTCCATGTTACAGGGCTCATGCGCTCGGCCAGTCTGGTCGTCGGCCTGCCACCTTTTCAAACTCATCCTCCCACCCCTTGGATCGGCCGTGACTCGTCTGAACGAACGCCGCCAGGTGCTTGCTGAGAGCCTCCTCCACCGGGGCCAGACCCTCGGCCTCGCTGCCGAGCAACTCCCGTGTCAGGGAGATACCCTTGATGTTCTGGGCCAAAACCTGCACGTACGCGCTGCCGTTGAGAGCCTTCGGGACCCGCACTCCGTTTGGCGCGCTGTTCCTCTCCACCGTCGGGTTGAGCTTGGCGAACTCTTCCACTTGCGTGAGGTCCTGGGTGACGGCGTCCTCCCACAGCGAGTTCAAGAGGCTCGCCTCATCCCGGAGCAGGGCAAGGTCCTCGTCGACGGGCTCGCCCGCTTGCTGCTTGACCTTGACGGCGGAGGCCCTCGTGAATAGCGTCATGCCGCGCACCAGTCGCGAGAAATGCAGCCTGTCGCGCGTCCGCAGCGCCGACAGCGCGTGGTCTGGACGCTGCAGCAGGTCGAGGACCATCTCGGCCCATTTCTGCGCCTGCTTCGTCTCCGCCGCGTCCCACTGGCTCTCGGTGATCTTGGCGTTGACAAAGGCGAGCACGCGCGCGACCGTCTCGCGGTTGGTGAGCAGCAGCCCCGTCTGGTCGGCCTGCTTCGCGCACTCGATGACGGCGTAGATGTGGCCCCTCGTCCCCGCCGCGCGGACAATCTTGCCCCAGTGGTCGGCCTTGAGCTTGATGCCGGCCTTCTTGTAGCCGGCCAGGAGCGTGGCCAGGTTGCTCCAGTCCTCGGCCGTCTGCATCTTGGCTAGCGCCCGGTTGAGGATCGTCTTGGAGTTCTCGATGCCCTTGAAGCGGTCGATGGACGAGAACTTGTGCTCCAGGCCCTCGACCTCGATGACGACGGGGTTCTGCTCCAGGTGGGATCGCATCTTGGGGTCGAAGACGAGCTTGCGTTGCTTCTCGGGCAGGTACGACGGTAATATGATCTTCTCCTGGATGGTCGTGAGGATGTCATTGAGCTCGCTGTTGTCGGTCTCGGCGAAGATGGCCCTGACGCCTGGAAATGAAGTCAGCGGCAGGAAGGAGACGGCGACGACGGCGAAGCAGCAGCACGTCCGGAGAAGCTTACCGTAGGCGGGCGTCGAGCTGAACTGCCGCCGGGAGCAGGCAGCGAGCCTCCTCGACGGGCCATTGCACCGGCCCAGCGACCTGAGGGCCGAGGACAGCGACCGGTTCGACATGTTTGCTTGGATTGCGACGAATTGAAGTCCGGCCGCCAAAAAGTTCCAGATAGGTGCTCGCCGCACACGAGACGTTGCTTGGGGTGGGCCGGAGGAAGAATGTGCCGGGCCAATCATGCGCTGGGATTGGCCACCGGTCCCTGGTCGCGGCGGCCGGAGCCTTTTGCGACTCTCGAATTTGATTGAGCACTTCCAGCGCCTGCATCTCGACAAGCCTCACCGCACAACCAAAATGAATACCGTCACCATCGGGCGGCCGCTGGGCTGCCTCAAGGCGGCCCTGCGGCAGACGCGGCATCAGAGGGCATCGCAAAGGTGTCTGGCGACGGCTGCAAACCCGGCTGCGGCCCATGCTGTCTTCAGCCAGCGACAACGTACGACTCGGTCCATCTACCTCGACCGCCCGCCACCTTCTTGCTGACAGTGCCTCAGGATCCGCAATGGAAAAGATCAACAAGTTCGAGATATACCCCTCCGTTCCCTCGGTTCGATCGACGCACCCCGACCCGATGCCCATCCTCCGCCAGCAACAAATAGCCGCGCTGGACCCCACGGGAGCGCGCACGCGGCTCTTCTCGAGGGAGCACGCCGACAGCGCCAAGGTCGGCGACGTGCTCATGGTGACGACGAAGACGGGCGAGCCCTTCTCCGGGGCCTTTATCCAGATCCGGCGCCGCGGCGCCGACACGGCGGTGCTGCTGCGCGGGCAGATGATGAAGACGGGCGTCGAGATGTGGTTCAAGATCTACAGCCCCACGGTGACGGGCATCGACATCATCTGGCGCCGGCCGAAGCGCGCGAGGAGGGCCCGGCTCACGTACATGCGCAAGCCCAAGCACGACATGGGCAGCGTGGACCAGCTGGTGTCGGCGTGGAAGAAGGAGAGGTACGCGCTGCGGTCCAAGGCGAAGCAGGCCGGCGGCAAGCAGGCGAGGAAGTAGAGATTCTTTGCAGGTGGAGCTGTATGATACGTGGGATAGCCGGCTACGAGCCATCAACAAAGTGCAAGACACTGATAGACTTGATTTGTGGGAGAGAACGCTTCAGTGACACTGCCACAACCGCCCCTGCTTGCCAGGCAAGGATTTCCCAATCACCATCCGTTCTCAAAAGCGCGAAATGTGCGGAATGCCAACAGCAAGGCGGTCCCAAAATGCCATGTGTCAATTGGCCCATCGACAGCCATATGTGCCGACATAAGACGTTGCCAAACAGCTACGCCGCGGGAGTACCCCGAGTGATGGCTGCGGACAACGGCCTGGCGTTGCCAGCCATGCATTTATGTTTTCTACACATGAGCAGGCGTGTTGCTTGAGGCAATGGCTAGCAATGTTGCGTGGTCGTCGGGATCTCTGCTGATGAGCAGGGGTTGACCAACGTGGAGTGTCACTTCAGCATCCGACAAGTCTTGGTCAATAGTTGAAAGTGTATTGAAAGAATCCTGCCTGAGCTAGGCTGCATTATGTTTGAAGCGAATGAAGACTGGTCCTGCAGCCAATGGTGAAAACGTCGCACGAGTTTTCGCGGGCCCATAACGATGCTTGAGCGACTGGCATCGCACAGCCGACCTGGCAAGGGTAAAGCTGGCACATGAATTTTATGCGACAATCCTTCGCGGGGTCTGCTAAGCGGGATTCTTCGGGTTCCTTGATTGACGGCATGGATCTAGCGTTTGGCTCCTCGTTGAGTCCCGATGATCAAACACAAGACAGCCCCTGACTGATGACTGGGACGAATGAAGGCCAAATCGTAGCCTCGCAGCTTTCGAAGCACAAAGAAAAAAGGGTTAGTATCGAATTTCCCCTCGTGTCGTTCGCCTTGATTACGCAAGATGTGGTGACCGCTTTGATATAACGGACACAAGTCAGATATGCAACGCTTGCGTGCTGTGGCCAAAGGGAGCCTTACTTTGAGAGAATGAGCTCGCCGAACAAGTGGTGCGCATCATCTAAAGCACCTTCTGAGTTTGTTGCAGGCGATACTTTGCTCCGCGTCTTTCGGAATTGCCTCTGGTCGGGACGTGAACACAGTCGGGATCTTCTGATGTGGTTGAACGAAGCGTCCCCGTGAGGTGCCCGACATGCGCGCGGACAAAGGCCCATCAGTCTATCGGGCCCATACTTCTCCACGGACCGTTGTTGATGTCGGGAAGATGAAGTTCCGAGGGATACCGCACCTTCATCCGCTCCGCACTGAAGGTTGGATTGGTCGCAGCCATTCTTACAACCGCTTCCAAGAGCGCACGGTCGGGCGTGGCCATGGCTGGGTTTCTTGGAATAGAACGGCCGGCGACAGATGCAATTTCATCGGTCCGAACCTCGCCAAGCAACTCTGCTTGGCTATACCAATCGCCGATGGGATGGGGGTTGAGGCGACATACCAAGACTTGGATAGCAAAGGTGTAGCGATTGCCAACAGTCAAACCTTTTAGCTTCAGCGGCATAATTGGTTCCGATGATCCCCCATGGTGGAAGAGAAAGAAGAGAAAGCCATCAAAACTTGTGGTCAGGCCAACTTCAAGGTTGCCCTGCAAAATCGCCTGGGCGCCCTCCAGGGGCCGGGGGTGTTCGTGGTCGAAGACTTTGGCCAAAACGATTCTCGCTAGATATAGATCGTGAGTGTTCGTCGGGAAGCTCGGTCCTCTTGCAGATACAAGCAGTGGTGGGTTGATGGGGTGGCCAGCGTTTTGAGCGATAGGCAGGCTAACGTTGACGGTGATTTCATCTTGCAAAGCCGAAGGAATCATCTCGATCTATCTTGTTTGTGTGTGCAGTAGTATAGTTTGAAGAATGCGTGGGCTCTGTTCGGTACGTGGAGAGGCAGATGTCGACGTTTGGGGGAAAACGAGGAACTTGGGCTCGTCGAGAGCTTCAGTAACGAAGTAAAGAAGGTGCCCAGGCGGAGGGACAGTATCACTTGAACGGCGCAATGCCCATTGCTGTTTGTGATAGTCCGGCAGGCGCAGTTCATCAAGCCTGGGTACCTACCTACCTACCCGGCCACGACCAAATGGCCCTTTGGACGGAACTCTCGACGCAAGATGTTACTGGGCAAGCCCAGATCAGTGAATATTTAACTGATTGGACCCGTGCTCGTCTACTAGCACAGGGCAACCTCCACGAGAGCCAACCTGCCCGGGAAAGGTAAGCGTCAAGTCTTCAAGCGGCACCAGTCCGCCCCCAGCTACCCGCCTTACGCGCGAAGACTACGAGAAGAGCGCCTCAATGGCCAAGACAGGCGGATGCGCAGCCTCACTTCCCTAGGACGGCTCCATGCCACGCACTTTCAACATACTTAACATGCAATGCTCACACAGCTCTGCAATAGACCGTGGCAACATACAACTGCGGCAAGTCGATAGATCTTGATGCGAGCATACAGGTATATACCTGGAAGTAGAGGTGATCCCAAAGCCCGGAGCACTTTTATCAAGTTAGCACAAATTACCGGCTGGCTCTGGATCCATCGTGCAAGTCTTCTTATGCAGACAATCGTCTTGTTCCCCAAGGCACTTGAGGCGGAGTGACTTGAACTTCCGCCCTTCAGTCCACATCTTGAAGCATTGGCCGCGACTCGCATAGCCGTAGCCAAACCACTTGCCAGTGCATCCTTGATTCTCCCAATAGCTGATTTGAACATGCCTATCATGACACACCCCGCTCGCAGCGATGTCAACGGACCCAACGTCACAGCCGGTATCGATGCAAAACCCATCGCTACCATCGGAGACGTCGACGGTATTGTGTATGTCGCCATTGCAGGTGACATGATAGTAGGACTTGAGAGAGTAGGCAATGGCACCGACGCAAGCGTAGGCATTCGCCCAAAGTCCCGTGCAGTTGCTGCCTGCCTGCGGGTTCCATTGCAAGAACTTGTCAAGAGAGACATTATTCTTGAAGGCAACCTGGGCGCACGTATCGCCGGGCAAGATGAACTGAAACTTGTTGCAGCTATCGATGAGACCAGGCTGCGTCGGTGTCGGCGTCTGGATGCCGTTGCCCGTCGTTGTAGGCGTGGGAACGTAACCGATGACCGAGACACAGGCATATGCCTCGGCCCAAAGCCCTGTACAATTTTTGCCAGCTTGGGGATTCCAGGCCAAGAAATCTGCAAGGCCAATTCTATACCGAGAGGCAATACTGTCACATTGGTCGTTCCATTTGACCAAGTAAAATTGATTGCAGTTTGAGACCATGCCGGGCTGCGTCGGAAGCGGAGTAGTAATGTCTCCAAAGCAACTAAAATCAGCAAAGCTATATGCACACCTCATTCGACGTGTTACCTACCATTAGATGGTGTAGTCGAAGTTGGGGGTGGAATAGGCTCTTTGGTGGTAGTCGTGGGTGCCGTGGGTGTTGAGGGAGGAGGACTTGAACCAGCCGGAGCTGAGATCGATTTGCTGGTAGCTGTCGAGATGGTGCCGACTACATGTACGCAGTATCTCTGACCAGCGACAAGGTTGGGACAGTTGATTCTGCGATTCCATGATTGAAACTGGTCCAAGCTGAGGCCCCAGGTACTGGCAATAGATTGGCATGTGTCTCCATTGTTGGCGGCCGTAGAAAAGCTACAGGAGACATCCCGGTGATGCCACCGTTCGTGAGCAGAGAGCACAGCCGGGAATAGCCCCAAGGCAAAAGAAATCTTGAAAAGCATTTTCAATTTCTTTAATGTTGAAGGGTAAATTTGATTGAAAAAGGGGAATAAGGGAGAGTGGCAGTGGCTACATGTATGTACCCAACATGTAAATTACGTGGCATCAGACAGGACATTCCAATGTTGTCGTCCATGGAAGCCTCAAACTCTGCACGGGCTTACATGTATTTCCTTTCACATTGGGCACACCGTCAGCCAACACAAAGTCTCGTCCACAGGGTAGGAATGACGCCGACATATCGTGATGCATGAACGCGTGTCGGCCGGCTCAGTACATACATAACTATGTATACTGGAGTTGCTCTTCTCAACCAGAGTTCCAGACGGTCAATACTTTGCGAGAACATGGGCCAACTCCTGTCTGCAGATACGGACCGCCCGCCTGATGTCAAGGCAGGCATTATGAGCGTCGCGACTCTCTCAACTGGAAAAAGTCCTGCCCGATGCGGCTCATGACACGGGAAGTATGGGGGAAATCGGCCCAGCACGCAGGGATGCCGGGAATCGAGGCTCTTTTCAGACACCACGATGCAGCGTTCCAGTCGCCCGACGGCCTGGGGTGAGACCCTCGTCGCCGGCCTGATTGGCCAAGGCTAGCGGCCGACCAGGATGGAGGTTGGGGACACGGCTCGGTACGAAGTTACGCTGATTGGAGCGCTTTGAACCATCGCGTGCGTGTAACGAGCATGTATGCCTCGGCGCTGCACTATAAGTGCCCCCTGGCCACTCACCGAACCGCGACTTGTTCTTCAACTTTATTCATACTCCCCTCTATACTCCCGCTCTCTGAAACCAGTATGGGATTCTTCGGGAATGTGCTGTATTGTTTCGCTTGGTGTCTTTTGACCTGCCGTGGCGTCGCTGTGGACATCCCCAACTCCTTCGATACTAAGTTCCCCCAAACCGTGGAATTCGACCTGGTCTTCCCGCGCAACGACACATATGCGCCTGCGCCGCTCCTCCCCATTGTATTTGCTATCAGGAACTCACGCCTAGCGCCACTTCTGAAGGCCGTCATCTCTTTCGATATCTGGAGGGATGGCGACCGCGATGGAACTCTAAGTACTCATGAGTTGGACCTGACATGGGGCAACCTCTCCAGCAGTGACCCTTACTTTATCTACCAAGGTACTTACAGCTTGAGAACTGAAGGAACTTGGGTCATTATGTGGAGCTTAAGAGTGCGTAATTGCACGCATTCGCTCCAAGATCGCCATTTGAACATTATTGTCGGCATCAGCGATGATACCAAAAACACCATGTTTACCATAAAGAATGGCGCCCCACCGCCCGATCTCGTTGCTGCCACGGAAGCAGGCACTTGTGCCAAGGGCGATGGCCAAGCTTTCAATCTGACGAACATCATCACCGACATACCATGTGCGGAGTTTTCGACCGCGACGCCGTTGCCGGCCTCGGACCCTTGCGCTGTCACGATGGACTCGGCCGCAGCGTCGAGTATTTCTGCCGCCATCACTTCCACCGCATGTCTCCAAGCCTCGCATGCAATGATAAGCTGTCCGCCAAAGAAAAGTGCGGCAGGCCGACCTGGCAAGTTCTGGCTCAGGAAAAAAGCATGGCAAAGTTGGGTTGTCGGTTCATGTTTCCTCGCTTTGGTGCTCGCGTGACCTCCAGTTGGTTCAGCTGACATGGAAGCCTCTGTTACACGAGCCTTGCTCCATCATCGAGTCGATGTTCCCAGCGACCCTCACGCATCTCTGCCGATACCTGGGCAGAGGACCGTTGTCACCGGGCCCGTGGTAGCGGTAGTCCCGGTAAACTGCTTGCGCGCCACTATGGCTGAGCATCGCGTAACGATCGCGGGAGCACACCCTGCTACGGCTCCTTCTTCTTGCTGTTGCTGATGCCTAGGTGGTTGAACCCTTGGGTGATTATTTTGAGGAGAGACATTGCGGGAGGTACCTATATGGAGAAGCCAGTCTCGAATGCGACGCAAGTACCTACCTACACATATGACAGTTATAGTTCCATGTTGTTACCTGTTCTTGTCCCTGGCGGGGTCTTCTGAGATGGCTCAATGTACACCTCAACTTGGAGCGGCCGAGGGCTTCGTTCCGTCCCAATAGCAAAATGACTCGCTTATGGCAAGCATGACGAGCTAGGTCATCCGATGTTCCGAAACGGACGGGAGCCAGTCATCCCACCCCAGAACCCAGCATAGGACGATCGAGCGCAGAAGCTGGGAACAGATGGTTTCAGGATGTCGCCCTAAGAGCCCTACCGGCGTCGCAGCATAGCACACAGAACGACGGCGCATGAACGCATCAGATGGATGGCGGCTGTGCATTGTTGCACATACATATAAGAGGAGCAGAGGCTCGTCGGACGCCGCGTCGTAGGTTTGGTTCTGCCACCATGATCCCGCCTCCCCCATCTCTATATCTTCGACATCGTTCCCACGCAAATGCAAGCCAACTGTGAACCTTTTCTTCCGGTATCGACATCACAGCGTGTAAGCGAAGCCAGGCTCCGCGGCCACGGAGAACGATCGGCCGCTCCAGCTCGGGACGCTATCGATAAGCCGAGAACCCCTGAATTTAGTCGCACTCAGTCGCGGGGTGCTCACCACTTTTATTACGGCTAGGGCGATTTGGGTGCTCTCCAGCGCCGCCCACCTCATTAGGCCTCGGGTACTTCGTACCTCACCGTCTGCGCGTCCCGGTGAGCCGCTGACCTAGCGGGCCCCCATTCGCCAATGGCGGCAGCCACCACCACAAGGGCCGACGGCGCCCCCCAGCGGAGCCCGTCACCGCAGCCCGGCAACCTGGAATGCGTCGAGCAATTCCCCCAATTTTGTTTACACAGTGACGGTTACGAGTACGAGTGCAGCGGCAACCGCCCCCTCCACCACCACCACCACCACCACCATCACACCCCTAGTTGCAGCGACGACGACTGCGTGTCCTCCATCAGCAGCTCCTCGCCACGGGCATCGCTCAAGTCGTCTCGTTCCCTCACCGCATCGAGCGTGTCCACGTCGGCCTCGAGCGTCGACTCGTGCCCCTCAGCACCCTGCAGCGACCCCGACCTCGACGCCGCCTCCCCTCGTCGAGGCGCCCCCACCAAGCGGAGCAGGCGGGACAAGAAGGCACTGCATGCTGCGCGGCAGCAGCGGTCAGCGAGCAACGCGAGCCGGTCGCCGCTGGGCTCCAAGGGAAAAGATTCGTCGTCGACCCCGCGGTGGTTAAAGGGCCGCGCCAGCAGCAGCACATCCGCCGACGCCGTCGCCGCCGTCGAGCCCCTCGCGAGGATGACTTTTGCCGAGCAGCAGCGCTGGATCACGGTCCAGCAGAAGACGTTTACAAAATGGTGCGTCTCCCCGCTGCCCGAGGAGCAAAGGCTAGGGTGCACAGCTCACACATTCTGATCGCAGGCTGAACACAAAGTTGGTTGCGCGGAACCTCGAGGTCAAGGACCTGGTCGCTGATCTCAGCGATGGCGTAGGTGCTCCCGCTGCCTCCATTGCTGCACTGAACCCAGGAGTTACGGCTTGCTAACATCACCGGTGGCGCCGTAGGTTATGCTCATCCATCTGATGGAGTGCCTCTCCAACGAGTCGCTCGGCCGCTACGCATCCAAGCCCAAGATGCGAGTCCAGAAATTCGAGAACGCCAACCTCTCTCTCGACTTCATCAAAGCGAGAGGCATTCAGATGACCAATATCGGAGCTGAGGATATTGTCGACGGCAACCGCAAGATCGTGCTCGGTCTCATCTGGACCCTCATTCTCCGCTTCACCATCAGCGACATCAACGAGGAGGGCATGTCGGCCAAGGAGGGCCTGCTTCTCTGGTGCCAAAGGAAAACGGCCTGCTATGACGAGGTCGAGGTCCGCGATTTCAGCGGCAGCTGGAACGACGGACTCGCATTCTGCGCGCTGCTGGATATACACAGGCCAGACTTGATCGATTTTGACGCCCTCGACAAGTCGGACCACCGCGGCAACATGCAGCTGGCCTTTGATATCGCCCACGAGGAAATTGGAATACCGAAGCTGCTTGATGTCGAGGACGTGTGCGACGTGCCCAAGCCAGATGAGCGAAGTCTCATGACGTACATTGCCTACTGGTTCCACGCCTTTTCGCAGATGGAAAAGGTGGAAAACGCCGGACGAAGAGTGGAAAAGTTCGTCAACAACATGCAGGGCGCCTGGGAGATGCAAAGCGCATACGAACGGCGCATGCGCGAGCTTCTCAAGTCCATCCGCGGCCAGGTCGAGCACTGGCAGAAGTCGCAGTTTGAGGGCACATACGCCGACGCCAAAGCGCAAGCCAATGAATTTGCGGGATACAAGAGAGGCCTCAAGCGCGACTGGGTGGCCGAAAAGAGCGATCTCGCGACTCTGTTAGGGAACATCAAGACCAAACTAGGAACATATCGACTCCGCCCATACGAACCGCCGGCCGACGTGCGGCAGGACGTCCTGGAGCGAGACTGGACGACGCTTGCCAAGACGGAGATGACGCGAGCTCAGCTCATCAACGAAACCATCCGAGAGTGAGTTTCGAAGCCCCCAGGCTGGCCGGCGAGAGACCGAGCAGCTGACGTTTGTTGCAGTATCAAGAACGCCTTGCGAAAATCGTTTGCCGACAAGGCCAACGACTTCGCCATGGCCCTCAACACGATGCAGATGGCCATCTCGGGGCTGGACGGCGACGTCGAGGACCAGTTGCATCACGTCAGGAAGCTGAGCGACAACTTGGCGCCGCTGGATCGGTACCTCGAGACCATCGCCGCCGTGGACGCCAAGTGCCAGGAAGCCAACATTGAGGAGAACGATTTCACGACGTACACCTACGACGAGCTGTCGTACGAGCTCGGGCTGGTCAAGTCGTCGGTGCAGAAGAAGCTGTCATTCTTGGAGAACCAGATGGTGGCGCGCGCCATGACCAACCTGACTCCGATCCAGCTGGAAGAGTTTGAGAGCGTCTTCCGGCACTTCGACCGCGACGACACCAATTCGCTGCAGGAGCTCGAGTTCAGCGCCGCGCTGGCTTCGCTGGGGCTGGTGTTCTCGGAGGACGAGATGCACAACTACTTTGTGGAGACATCCAACGGCCGCGACTACGTCACCTTTGAGCAGTTCATCCGATTCATGGTGGAAGTGACCGAGGACCAGAACACGGCCGAGCAGGTCTTCCAGTCCTTCCGCGAGGTGGCGGACGGCAAGCCCTACGTCACCGAGATGGACCTGCGGCACAGCCTGGTGCCGGACGAGGTGATTGACCAGCTAGTCGAGATGATGCCCGCGCACAAGGGGCCGGACATGTCGCAGGACCGCGGGCAGCCGCAATACGACTACATCTCCTTTATGGAAAAGCTCATCAACGAGGAGCGGGAGGCGGAGGACGTGCCGAGCGGGGTGCTGCAGGACAGGACCAACGTCGGCGACTCAAGCCCCAGAAAGGGCGGCGACAAGCTCAACGGCGTGGGAGGGTGAGCAGAGACGCTGCTCACGGTAAGATGTAAGATGCCCTCGAGGCAGATGTTTGCATTCCTTGGGTATCGGAGGGGCGGGCCGTGTGATTATAATGGTAGTTCGCAGCGTCAGGAGGAGTGCTTTTATCGGCGGCGGGCAACGGAGCACGGGAGGCGAATGGACACGCACTTTGCTTGTATTTTTACTTCGTTGGCTATACCAGGCACTGAACTCGACGGGCTGATGGTCTGTAGAAATCACCAATGGCGCATTGATATCATAATCACAACAGGCACGCCGCAGGGTGTTGCAGCTGAAGCGTAGTTACGGGACGGGCAGACGGGAACCAGTCCGGGTTCGGAGGCTAGCAGCTCTTGGTGGGGCCGATCCCGCCTCGACCCAAACAGCCTTCGCTCTTCTTTTTTTTGCTTGAGCATCATGCCATGACGACGTTCGTATCATTTCTCGCGATTTTAGCAGGCTTCTAAGAAGCAGCGCGACCTCTGGCTTCCACCCCTCGAGCCGGACCCTGGTCTGGCCCCATCGTCACAGCCTCGCCCATCGAACCACCATGGTCCCCCGAGCACGATTTCTGCGCGCCGTCCGGGCCCCCAGCTGCTGCGGCATCGCCGTCGCAAGCGGGACCCGTCGCGCGACGCTCGCCGCCGCCGTCAGCGCTGGCCATGCCTCGTCGCCGGCACCAGTGGCTCGACGCTGCTTCGGCACGTCGGCGCCGCGCTGCTCGGCCGGGGCGCGGCTGACGGCCGAGACGTACCCGTCGCTGCGGCGGGACGCCCGCTTCGCGCAGCTGACGGCCGAGCACGTCGCCTACTTCCGGGAGCTGCTGGGCGCCGACGCGGCGGTGATTGACGGCGTGAGCGCCGACGCCGAGTCGGACCTGGCGCCCTTCAACGAGGACTGGATGCACAAGTACCGCGGGCAGTGCCGGCTCGTGCTCAAGCCCGCGTCGACCGACGAGGTCAGCCGCGTGCTGGCCTACTGCAACGAGAAGATGCTCGCCGTAGTGCCCCAGGGCGGCAACACGGGCCTGGTGGGCGGCTCGGTGCCCGTCTTCGACGAGATCGTTGTCAGCCTGGCGCGCATGAACAAGATCCGCTCCTTCGACGAGGTCAGCGGCGCCCTGGTCCTCGACGCCGGCGTCGTCCTCGAGGTGGCCGACCAGTACCTCGCCGAGAGGGGCTACATCTTCCCGCTCGACCTCGGCGCAAAGGGCTCGTGCCACGTCGGCGGCAACGTCGCGACCAACGCCGGCGGCCTGCGGCTGCTGCGCTACGGGAGCCTCCACGGCAGCGTCCTGGGCATGGAGGCGGTGCTGCCGGACGGCACCGTCATGGACGACCTGTGCACGCTGCGCAAGAACAACACGGGCTACGACCTGAAGCAGCTCTTCGTCGGCGCCGAGGGCACCATCGGCATCATCACCAAGCTTGTCATCCAGTGCCCCCAGCGCTCGCCCGCCGTCAACGTCGCCTTCTTCGGCCTCGAGTCGTACGACAAGGCCCAGCGCGCGTTCCGCGAGGCCAAGTCCCAGCTGTCGGAGATCCTGTCGGCCTTTGAGCTCATGGACGCCAAGAGCCAGCAGCTCGTGCACAAGGTGCGCGGCGAGAAGCGCCCGCTCGAGGACGAGCACCCCTTCTACTGCCTGATAGAGACGAGCGGCTCCAACGGCGAGCACGACTACGAGAAGCTGGAGCGCTTCCTCGAGGACGTCATGACCAAGGAGATCATCGCCGACGGCGTCGTCGCGCAGGACGCGACGCAGATCAAGGCGCTCTGGAGCTGGCGCGAGAGCGTCCCCGAGTGCGTCGGCCACTGGGGCGGCGTGTACAAGTACGACGTCTCGATCCCGCTCTCCGAGATGTACTCCATCGTCGACGACGTCCAGGCGCGCCTCGAACAAGCCGGCCTGCTGGGCGACACGGACGACTTCCCCGTGGTCGGCGCCATCGGCTACGGCCACATGGGCGACTCCAACCTGCACCTCAACGTCGCCGTGCGGCGCTACGACAAGGCCGTGGAGGAGGCGCTGGAGCCGTACGTGTACGAATGGATCGAGAAGCGCAAGGGCAGCATCAGCGCCGAGCACGGCCTCGGGCTGGCCAAGAAGAGCTACATCCGGTACAGCCGCAACGAGACCATGGT